>JABASC010004711.1:0-11388 GCA_019776185.1 Plutomurus gul | reverse complement strand
ACACTGTGAAAATTCGAAAAAAGGCAAGTGGACGGTTCTGGAAAGCCGTCATTATGGTGGATCTGATTAAATTGAAATTTTGTACGAGATGATGTCAACCTTTACCGAAAAGATTTGAAAATTGGAATTTAGATAACTTTTGTGCTATGCGTTTTGATTCAACATTGGCATCAGAAATTGGGTTGACGTGAGCTTTCAAATTGACGGGCGTTATCACCAGATTCGTGGTTTCAGAGACCCGACCGCTGGAATATTTGTTCCTAACTATGTGCGACAACCGAGTCTCATGCATAGCTCTACTTTGTACAGAAAAACACGAACCCGAATAAACTACAACAGTCTATAAACGAAAATCCTGTCTTTTCTTCTCAAAATGATCGGTGACGTCGCAGGAATGCCACCAAATTCGATGACAACTTTTACAACTCCATATTCCAATTTATGCCATGATCAACAAATCTAATTCCAATCTCATATCACATCTTGTACGTCAGGCTACAACTTCAAAACTTCGTTACATCCACAACTTCAAAACTCATTTTCGACAATCCGGTTCTAGGCATCACGTGAAAGAGTGAATTTTATTCAGATGTTTTATTCCCCATTCGCTACCCAAAGCGAAGCTACGTAGACCTAAAAGTATTCGCATACGCAAACGTGTGAATCCAAGATATAAAAGGGATTGCTTTCAACATCACGAAAATTCTCTTTGGATTAGTAGTACATGATACCAATAACAGGGAAATTAGTTGGGAGGTTTACAAATTTTGGGTCAAATGGATACAATTTCAGATTTAGTCTTGGATTGAGATTTTGAGTGAATTACAGTTTAAATGGGGTGTGTTGAAAAACTAAACTCCATAAATAGTATGTAGTACGTGTTTTTTGTAGCTTTCTCACACACAAAATATGTTCACGTGATTGCATACTTCAAAACTAGGACATGGAAAATCAAAAATTCCATATCCTGTATGCTGAATCAAACTAATACCGACATGTTTTAATACCTCGCCTCGGTTTACTTAGCTTTTAAACGGTATGGTACAAAGAAAACTTCCAAAGTAAGTAAGCAAACAAACTGACTTTTCCTGCGGACTGAATCCTTACATATTACTTTACTTTCCTTTTACATTGGGACAACCAGGAATCAGTAATAGTCATCTCAGAGAGAGAGAAAGAGAGACAGAGCAGCGATAGCAAAAGACTGCTCTCAATTTTCTATCCTACATTCACTAGCGACTTTTCAATATCCATTTTGTCATAAATACCATCTTAAAGTTCGCTTTTTGCCAACTTTGAGCACAGAGAAGGCCAAATTACAGTTCACCTAATAGTTGTGACGCAACCTGACGTTACACTTTTAATTGCAAAGCTTTTTCTCTTTTGGTGTTTAATTGCTAAAAGAAATTCAGGAGAAAGTTCAACATAGAAAGTAAAGGAAAGGAAGCAGGCAGGTCTACATGTAATCAGTTTTTATATCCACGGAAGACTGAGCCGCAGTGGTGCCGAAACCGTGTCAAGTATAGCTTGAAAGCTTTTGTAGGTTGATGGGTGCTTGCATAGTAATGCCTGCCTTCAGTGCCTTCAACGAGTATAATAATTCTCACCATGTATTAGTTCCCTGTTTCCCGTTCACTATCTCTGTAACCGCATTCACCTTCCACTGTCTAAGCCCCACATACAATGTGCGAAAAAGTGGGATTTCCTATACATGCATTTCACCATATTCCTATCCCACATAATATAGCTAGTACTTAGGCTGAGCCAGCCTACTATTTCACGAAATGACTTCTATTCTAGAAGAGTATACATACAATTCGGTTTCTTATACACGAGTAAACAGAATACACAGCATTGAATCTAATAAAAAAATCATTCCTCTGCAAACATTGGCAGAATATATTTTATTATATATTGCAAAGGAATTGCCTTATGAAGATTTATTGCCAAAACGTAAAAAAGCAAATCGGAATCATGGGTGCAATATTTCTTGTTTTTCCAATTGAAATAATAGTAGTACATTTTGTGTAATCAAATGTCTATGTCTATATCTAACTTACACGTAAAGTGTTATTCGTGTAAATGTTTACACTGGCTTTCCCTTTTATTCTGTAAATACTGTCAAATTTTGTAAACTATAATAAATACATTTGCACCAGCAGCCAACCGTTTCTCATTTTGGCAGTAAACTTGCAATTTAAACGCATTGTGTTACCTTAGGTTGTGAGAACTGAATATAAAGATATTCAAGTGAAAGGAACTTCTAATGCAAATTGTAAATATATGTATGTAGGACGAGCATGGGAAAAGTGAAAGGCTTTACTGCTGGGAAATCCCACATGCAAACCGACCCGGCTCTGTGCAACTGATCAAAAGTGATTGGACAATAGCGTTGCGGGAGTCGTCCCGTCAAATCTGTCTGGCAGAGAAGGATGCTGTTACTGTCTACCGCCTCTACCACCAAACAACTCCAACAGCATTACCGTGGATGGTGGCATGGCGTGCGACAACACAACCACCTTGGCCTAAGCTCACTAATCCAACCGAAAATTCTCGCTACATTATTTTATGTTCGTACGCCTGGATGCGTTTACTGCTAAGGTAAGCGAGGAATTCAACGTCCCAGGTGCCTGCTGATGTCATGAAGTGAATTTAAGTGTACAAGACAGTCTCGCCCGAAATTGATGACGACACAGTCTGATTTTCGCTTGGCTCACGTATGCTGCGCTCTTTGAAAGTCATTATCAGAGTAAATAAAATTTTCTACGTTGATTGACGTACAAAGCTGACTCGAGTAGATGGGGTGGCACTCTAGAATTACATTAGGTCTAATATAGAAGCTTAGACAAAAGCTCCCGCCTTGCTGCCCTAATGTTATTAGTATTATGGAGCATTAGAGCTAGCGCTTATACATACCTAATATTCATACCAAGTAATTTTGTTATACTAAAATCTGATTTGAAATGCATTCTCTCGCTCACCATCATGAAAGCTAAACATTTAAGCATTACATTAAAACGTCATTGAATTACCTTCGGTGACGAAACACAAAATTGCTGAGAGGAGGAAAAGCTCTTGCATTTTCGCCTTGATGTTGCTTTCTTCTGTGTGTAAACCTGTCGCCTGTGTAATGACAAATTGTCCTTTTCAGTTTCACAAAGCACGTTTTCCAAAGGAAAATTAAGGCTGTTTCCGTTTCAAAAAATAGGGTCTTTCAGAAATATCTGCAGTTGATGTCGCTGTGAATGAAGGGTGAATGAAGGATGTAGGAACGGAGAGACTTTTGTGCCAAATACGTGCTACGCTAGTTCTTTGCAAAAAGGTGTAACATGGCAGAGTGGTTCCAGGTCTCGTTTGATGGCTGCTTCAAGTGGTTCCTTTTTAAGTGAGGATGAAATCCATTTCAAATATGTTGCAATTATCAAAAAGGGCTATTTGAGTCCATTCCCGAAGCAATCCACTTGGCTGCACCAATCAGTAATGGCAAAGTAGCGATCGATCATCGCATCACATGAGCAAATCAATATGGCAATCGTATAACCAGATTAATCACACACATTGATTCCCCAGTCTGAGACAAGCCGTGATTTATGGAAATATTTGAATTGATTAATCTACGCTGTTGCAGATGATGCGAATATTTAATCTCATTCTTTCGTTGAAGTTTTATCTGTGATTCTTCCTAGGCTTCGCTCCCTTCCAACCTTCAATACGTTGATGGATAGGATGGATACAGTGCTCGATGCAGTTCACGAAACGGAAAACGTATCTGTATTCAGAAACAACAGTCGTGTAAATCTTTAACATAACATAAAGTCAACAGAGGTGATTGTTCGTTCATGCACGGTTGCAAAAGCCAGCCAAAGATGAATACATGAGAGCACTAATAAGAAATTGAAGCAAAAGCATACCAAATCTGCGAATTTGTGTCTTTGACGAATAATCTCGGTTCATAAGAAGAATGTAGAAGAGTTGTAAAGCAATTGAATGCTGGTGGATAGTTTGAAAATTGCACTTCCCGTAGAAGGAGCACGTATGCTAACGCCTACGTGGAAACTGGCTGGAAACTGAATCGGAGGCGTTGCTGAAACACGGTAACGAAGCTTATTGTGCTGCTGCTGCTATTTCGTTTCGATCTTATGCAAGCACCTAAGTACAATTTAATCTCTCTCACAAAAACGGCATTGATGGCTTTGGAAGGCAGTAGAGGAAAACTTCTTTGCGAAAACGTGGCACTCGGTCATCAATGTGATGTAGACGTGGTGTATGTAAATGCGACATCGTATATTAAGTAACTTAGAACATTTCCAACGATCTATGGTACAAGTGTAGATATAATTTGATTCAATAGTTAAGTATTTAAAGTTCTGATTTAAGCTGCTGCGGTGCTCTGACCATAGATGCACGATAAATTTTCAGTGTATAACCGACTAGCATTTGTGGCTTGTCCATGCAAAACTGAATAATTAATGCAGTCTTGGTGTACGGAGAACCACAATGTGCGGTGGTGGACAGAAGGGTTTTTATTTTGCAGCAACTGCAGCACAGCACATAAACATTGAGAAGAGTAGGTTGGAGGAACGACACTAGAAAACTATTATCATAGGAAACAAACAAGATGGAACTGTGATTTGAATCGAGTTAGTCAGTCAGTCACTGATGAAGAGAAGATTGGCTAAATAAATAGAGAAACAGAAAGCAGGAGGATCCAGCGTTGATTTGACTTAATTTATTGCCTTCAGCCAAGTTGGCTGACTGTGAGCTTCAGTTGGAAAGACAGGCTAATTCAGGAGTCAATGTGTGCGACACTAAAACAACAGTGGTATGAATGCAAATAAGTGGCAGCACACTCATTCACAGAGACAAATATACCCCCCAAGTCGTCAAACCGCTATGCTCGTACAAGTAATCGTGGAAACGACTTACCGGGCCAGTCATTGTGGTTTTTGCCCTCTCAACTTTCAGTTAAATTTGCACACCGAATACGAAGGCCACCGAAAACCAAACAATCGGCAGCCACGGTTTTTCCAGCAGTCACTCACGAGCCCCTGGAGAATAAAATTACTACTGTTAATATCTCATCCACAAATAATCCTTTTATATTTAAAGCACTTAACGCATACCTGACTGTATGCATTAGATGGTTAGGTGGACAATTTGATAAGAATAATATCAAGACTATAGCATTTGTTTGAGTAATGCCTACCCTTACTGAACGTACTCTGTAACTGTATTATTGAATAGGTTGCAGCAGCCATGAGAAACTGGAACTGCACCTTCACATTGACTGCACCACGTCCCAGAACTAATGAAACTGTGCAGAGTACGCGCACCACTCACTTTTTTCCTACTACAACCCGGCAGCATGTAACCCGAGACAATTCCAATTCCAGCATTTATTTTATTGTGAGAACATAATAATAACATGTTATCAATTTGCTTCTGCGGACTAATAGCATTATGGATTAGAATGGATGCTAGAAAACTGCTAGTAAATGAAAATCTAATGGCACACCGACTGAGAAATTAATAATAGACGGAGCTCGTACTGATCGCGGGTTTCGGTTTCTGCTCAGCTAAGCTCGTTGCTTCCTATAAAAAAAATCGTTGCGCTCTTTACTAGAGCGCTCCCAAAACCCTCACCTCTCGTATTGATGTTGTATAAAAAAAAAGTAGATAACAAACAAAAACAAAATCATGAGCTAGAAAAATGAGTCCGGACGGACCGAAGGCCTACATACAAACAGTTGACTAGATAGATGACTGTTCAAAATACATTGAATATAAGTTGCACACAGTTTATTTGGAAAAGAAAGATAAGGGTGACAAAGCACACAAGAATGAATGAAAACACATGGAAAATTGGAGAAAAGGCGAACACTACTGACTTGTCATGTGGATCGTATTGGAAAGTAACTAAAGGTAAATTCTCTGAGGAAAACAATTGCAGAGAAAGAACTCGTTCTTTTTTTATGTTATTTGAAAGTTTAGCTTAAAAGACCCACAAAATTTGCAATAATAAACGTGACTGAACTTGAGTTTTACCTTCCTGGAATATGATGCTACGCGTAAATGTAGACTTTTCTCAGAGCTTAGGATGCTATTAGAAAAAGTGAAGTAGCGAGGGTGCTTAGAGCCACCAAGTGAAAGGAACGGAAGAATAGGAAACGCAAAAGGAATACTTTCGGTCATAGTCACTTACTTCGTACAGATTAGTCAACTCCAACTAAGTTGGCATGTAATTTAGTCTAATTACTTATTCCTATAGAGGGGAACTTATTGTTAGAGGCAATATAATAGTCCTTGCTACATTATATCCCAACTTGCCACCAACGTCAACCCATCTTCTGCGTCCGAATATTGAAAACCTCTAAAAGAGGAAGAAATCACATAATTACTGATACGAAGCAATTCATCGCCCTTTAGGAATGCATTATATCTCAAATTTTCTCCGTGTATAGATATAAAGATTTTAGTAGTAGTGATTAAAAGAAAAATGTCCACTGCACTTTATACAAACGGGGCATTAATGGAACAGAAAAAGCGTACACAGAAAATAATATTACATTCGGATCATAAACCTTTTAATATTGATTAGATTTATGGAAAGCGGATTAAAAGGCAAAGGTAAATTACAGACTTCAAGGAGATGGAAATGATTCCAGCAGAGAAAGATGTACAGAAAATGCTAAGAAGAGTTAATCAGAGATTAAAAAACTGAAAGAGCTCCGCAACTCAAACAGTCAAAGGCAATATAAACATCTATGTATATGTAAATCAGAGCCTGGAACAATTCTATTTCGTAGTGTCGCCCATGTAGTAGTAGTAGTAGTTTTAGATTTGCGCGTAGGAGTGTAAAAATAGGATGTTGAAATAAACCGTTGTAGTGTGGTGTAATGTAACGTACCTAGCGAAGTATGCCTCGACTCGAATCTGATGTAAATTGAAGCCGACTCTGAAAGTTTGCTGCTCAATGTGGGACTGGAGAAAGCACAAGAAGCGAAGAGATGATAAGGATAAACTGAGAAGAGGAAAGGGTCGAACCCGAATTCGTTTTGGAAACTCCGGAGCGTACACATGCACAAGATTTCACAATGCAAGCTGAAAACATACTGCTCTCGCTGCCCTACAGTCAGCACAGTAAAACCCACTGATTCTTCTTCTTCTTCTGCTGCTGCTGCATACTGTGTGCTTTCCCGGAGCTTTTGTTAGATTCAGTCAGCAAGCGCTATCACCCTCCAGCTCTCCCATGCTTCTAACTTTCTTGTTAAGTCAAAGCCATGCCATGGCATAAGGCTTACGACCCTTCCCTACCCTCTACACTACACTTATTATATTCTTCCTCTCCCATATATGTGCATGCATGTGTGTGTGTGTGTGTGTGTGTGCATAGTAGTATGAAGCCGACTTTCTCCGAGTCGAGTTCGGCGATCCACGCTACGACTCGAGTCCATCGTGTAAGTAGCCTGAGTGTCAGACGGGTCACTGCTCTTCCTTTGTGAGAGAGTCGACCGAGACACGAGTGGATATCCAGTTGAGGGAGTAAGTGTATTGGATGCCGGCTTATAATTACATTACTTTCTCAGTTATATCATTTCTTCGCCTTTCCATTGTACTTTCACCCAGTCCATATACGAGCTCAACAGTGTACTACGAAATAGAAATAAATCTACCCTCTGTAGATTGTGATTCTTTCCTTCTGTGCATATCATGAGCTATCTAAAATTGATATTACACATGTCTAATAGAATGCTTCACTGACTCTGCTCCTTACACTGGAATACATGACAGTAATTTCTCCTGCATGCTACTACTACTACTACGTACACAGACCGATGAACTACACATGTACACATACTGTAGAGAAGTACATTGGCACGTAGAAATGGATTAGAAGCACCCAGCTAGCACCTATCCTAT
This sequence comes from Plutomurus gul, assembly GCA_019776185.1. Taxonomy (NCBI): domain Eukaryota; kingdom Metazoa; phylum Arthropoda; class Collembola; order Entomobryomorpha; family Tomoceridae; genus Plutomurus; species Plutomurus gul. The sequence goes on along the minus strand of JABASC010004711.1, from coordinate 3,468 downwards.
TTACTCACAGAACGTAACTTCTTTTCTTCCTCACTAATATTTACATTGTCAATATCGATCCACGTACAGCAGGAAGGAGGCAGCAGACATGTGGCAATAGAAGTAAGATCTATAGACAGACAGTCAACCACTCTTTAAGGAATAGTCCTACGTATACGCAAAGTTCTCAAAAGACAAGAGAAAACTGACTCAGTTCGCGATGAGCTGTGATAGCTGAGAGCCATTCTCCCATTGTCCGTCCTATACTGCCAGCTCCTATCTATCCAACAATAAGTTGGACTTTTTCAAAGATATGAACCCATCCAGAGAGAAAAATAAATGAGATATAGCTATTACAGAGCCGATTGTTCGATTGTGTTCCTGCTGAAAACTAATAGACAAGAGAACATAAAGGCACAGAGTCAAGTCACTCGCCAACAAGTCAGCTCAAAGAATTAAGACGACTGCAGTAAAACAGAAAGAGAGAAATTCTTTCTGGAAAAGTAGTTTGAATGGAAAAGTTGAAGTTTTTTTTCCATCTTCACAAAGCCCCCGTGTTATATATGATTCTGACTACAAAAACATGAAAGTTTAGTTTTTAGGAAAACCGAAAGAACGCAAGAAATGATGATACTACACGGATATGAGTGAAAGAATTACTGTGTTCAGCGGTAAACATTCAAAGCCTTACTTGGCAATTCCAATAGCAACACTATACGATTTAGTTTATGATCTACGAAGCAGAAATTCTCTTTGTAGTAACCAACGAACACCTCGCAATTTTATCCTACCATAGTCTATATAGTACAGGGTTCTGAGGAATACTGCTACCACACTGGCAAATAAATACCAGTTGAAAATCCATCAATGTGTAAACTGATTAAGCCCAGTTACATAATTAAATACTCATTTTGTCAACAGATCCGTTTTTTTTGCCGGGCTCAATTCATGAGACCGATCTAAAATCAGGATCGTAATACTGAACCAAAGTCTTTTACAGTTAGAAAGCGTTAATTCAATTGTCCGAGAGATTGGGAAATGCTTCGAAATGAGACATATCTAGGCTAGACTCAGCTGGCGGTGTTCACTAACAATAAAAGCTTCGCTAGCACAAGTTATTAGGATGGTTTCACGGAGCATGTCGAAAATAGAAAAATTTCTGCAGAGAAAGGTAAGTTAGGGAAAGTTTGTTGATAGTCGTACATCGGAGAAAGGTTCAAGTCGAGATATATGTATTTATATGTGACCTAAATGACAGTATGCGCCTCCAACACCACCTCCACCAGCATTACCTGCCTAGCCAGGCTACGACAAGAATTGAGCACTTTTTCTCAGACCTATAACAATTGACATGATTATAAGTTGATTCGTATCTCAACTGCAGAGAAAAAAGCTTCGAAAATCGTTTGGAAACTATTTCAAGTCAAGTAAGTGCGAAGCCAGTTTAGTCACGTTGACAGTATTAATTAAGTTGAACTTACTTTGCAGAACTAGTCCAAATAGATTATTGTATAGGGATCTAGAGCTTTATATTCGCTTATAGATTTCTCAATTCTTTCCTTCGGTATGCGTAATTTACTTTTTCAGCTAGCTCTGTCGATACCAAAGTATTAGTTGACATTGCTGAAACCAAGACAAGTGTTACCACGATGTTTCTGTACTCCCATGTCATACAGAAATACACCAGACATGTTTTCGAGACTTTTTGCAAGTTTGTGGAGATTTTAGGATATACATTGAGACTCTCAGCCAGCCCCGTCTGCTTTTTCACATTGCATTGATCCAAAAATCCCAACTTTCGTGCGGCGTGTTCAGCTTTAATATGCATGCATGTTTGTGCCTGCTTCTCCTTTTTATACACTTCAGTGAATGAATGCTTCACTGTAAAATATCACATGTGCATGGGCACAAAATTAAAAACAGACTGACAGTTAGAGTCGTTCCTTGAGAATATGCACATGGTAATTTTCATATTTTGGCCGGAGCAGGTAAAAATGTCCAATTTTTAGATATTTTTAGACTTGTAAGCATTTTTTGTTCTGTGTGCCACTTTCGCGTATGACATTTGTTGACCATATTGTCTTACATGCTTAATTATTGGGTATATTATATCAATACATCTGTACAGAATAAAAATTTTGATTGTTGAACCTGAGTGTGAATTATGTATATTGATTAAATTGGAAATTTAATAGTGAAATCGCATATTCTGATTTTGTCTAAACCCCCAAAAGAGTTACTCTGATCAGATCCAATTGAATATAGGACAACGAGACAACCCATCCCTCTCTACTCTCTACTCTCTACCCAGTTCTTCATTACCCACTCAAAGAGTAAAAATTAAAGTTGCCGTCGAGCTCATTCTAAGAACCAACAATTTGCTCTAACATAGACTATAGACACGAGTTTTTTAAACCAGTGAAAACTTTCCCAGTAACATACCTACGATTTGTGCAACATCATAACATCAAATCAAATCCGAGTGTTTATTGAGCGTAAAAATAGTTTTTCTACTGTGGCAAATGTATTTAACTTATATCAAGCCGAGAGCACTTACATGAATATTTAGCTTTGCTACATCAAAGACTCTATCGAGTCATACCCAACCAAAGTTCCAAAATGAAGTTTTATTAAGCATAACAATAACGATTTTTGTAGTTTTTACTTTTACTAATTATATTAATCCCATTCGAATATACTAGGTTGTTAGGAATATTGATAATCAATGAATATTTAAAATTATCTAGGGAATATTTATAATTTCTCTCCGTGAAATAAGTTATAGGACTCCAGTAGCGGGGGAATCTTTGAATTCATAATCGCTTGTCTAAATGATGATGGGATGACCCTCTATATTTAAGCTCACTGATTGTGAATTAGAACCCCAGTTGGTAAAAGGGATTTTTCGACTGTAAAAGTATGCTTGGTGTTAAAGTGAGTTAAAACGGTGTAGGGTGGATTGAATTCCATGAAAGCCTTAAAAAGTACCTACATTTCACATTAAATCCTCGTATATTCTTCCACATAATATATGTAATATATATAATCCTCGTACACCGCACCATGCATATATTATAATATTGAGGGAAAATTGTACAAATCCATTACCAGTACCCATTAGTACACAAAATGCAAAGTTAGACCTAATTGAACAGTAGTGGCTGGCAAATATAACTTTTTAACTCGGTTTTTTTTGCTTTGCGCACAAAGTCTTTACATCAAATGCAGCTGTTGAAGTTTGAAGTGTGTGTATCAAATAATAAACTACCTTTCTTGTGCAAAACCCCGACAATTGACTATTCTTGATTTTACTATAAAAAACAGTTGAACTTAACCATGATATAATTAATAGGAATTTTCATGCTATTTACCACTCGATTGACATCCCACTTACAGTCGGAGACATAAAGGCCAAACAGACTGCTACATAGGTTATTTAGACTGCTACAAAAGCAGCTCATTGAAACTGCTACTTTACGTTAGTGGGTT
>JABASC010004710.1:0-11388 GCA_019776185.1 Plutomurus gul | reverse complement strand
TTTCCAACAGTACATTACTTAATAAAACATTCATTTAAATGTAGTATCATATAGTGGTTGCTACACAAGTTTGCAAATGTATGCAGTACAAAGCCTAATACTTAAATTACAAATATTTACGTGTTGGCAGACTAGAATTTTGACACTGGGTCAAACAATGGTAGAAATCTAGAGTTTTAGTACAATATGATTGACAATGGGTGTTCCGAGTAAGTTGAGTTAGATCTCAAAGGCCGAGCTTTCACAAATTTAAAACAATTACAAACACCTTGCAAACACCAATACGTACCCCCTATAGAGCGGTAGAGCTTATTACAAGAACTGCGTGTATGCACATTTTTGAATCAATGCAATGTATGTAGTATGTATAGTACGAGATTTAAGATTACGTGCAGTAGTGTGACTGTGTTTGTGTGTATGTACATAAGAACTTTCTACTGTATCCCGAGTCTGCGTGTGTTGAGAATGTAAGATGTAAGTAGAAAGGATGCCTATTTCTCTGCACGTTTTGCTTTCAGTCTTTGGTGGTTGGTGAAAAGCGGGCAGTGCAGCACGTTGAACTACCATTACGAGTAGACAAGGCATGAAAGGCGCGCCACTGTTTACAGCTAGTCAGAGTCAGAGGCAACGAGTGGAGAAAGAGCTACATTCTGTTTTTCTTTGGCTAATGGAATAGGAAGACTGCTGCTGTGGAATGGGAATAGACGGCTCCCAGTTGTTCAGCTCTTGTGATTGTTAAAGTGAGAAAGAGACGGATACAAGCCCAACTTACACCGACACGACACAGCGAATCGGAAGTTTGCTATGAACTTCTCTTCCTTCCTCGTCTTTCACTAATTGTGACGAAATCCTTCAACAGCCTACTAGAAAGTCGAGGTGACCTTCATTACCTGCAGATTACGTCAACTTTCAATACCTGCACATTTTATTTATAAACTCATAAACACTCATACATTGAAACTTTTTAATGTATTAATATTTACATAAATCCGGGGAAAACTTTAATCTTTCAGATTTATCGCTTGTGTAACCACGAAATAAGAATACATAACGTGCACTTGTATGTAAGAGAATAATAAAAGTTTAGGCTGACGATATCGACTATATTTAATAATGTACAAAGTATTCACGGAGGTTGAAATAGCACTCTCGTATCAATCATTTACCAGCAATTTCTTTTGACCCTTACATTTGTGACGAGTAGGTGAAAAGAACTGATATATTATTAACAACGTACATAATGTCAAATGTGCTACTGTCTGTAAAGTGAAAGGACGTGGGTGAGATTGCATGTCCATCTCATACTAAGGGTAACTGCTAGGGATTATTAGAGACAAGGACGAGTGACTTGTACATATTGTGGAAGTGGAGTGATGAAATAAAGTAACATCTGCTGAGTTGAAGTCGATGTCCTCATACTATTACCAGCTTCGCTTCTTGTAAGTCCACATAAATCGAGTAAAGAATTTGGTAACTACCCAAGAAAATGAAAAATGTGAAGAAATTAAAAGTTTAAAGAACAACTGTTTTCAAGGATGGAACAATCATGAAGAATATCAATGAGATTCGTTGTCCTGTTGTTCTTCGGAAGAAATAAGTCATCCTCATCACATCATGTGTGTGTTTACATGGGACTACTGGTACACTGTTCCAGTTCTGTTACAAAACTTATTATATCTGTAGTAGAGTTACTTTAAGTTTTCTGGGATCTCCACGGAATTATTCCTTTGACTTACTTGACTTTTTTCCTTCACTCAACTCGGTCGGCATCACTATAGGGAATGTGCAATGAGAAAGATGAGCTACGAACTACAGACAGAACGAGTTGGGAAAGAAAGAATGAAGGGAAAAGAAGTTGAGTTAACAAACGGAAGCTCCCTATGGAGGTGAGTCGTCTAAAGATTATCTTACCTTTACCTTACATTACTTATCGGGAGGGAAAAGCAAAGTGCTCCGGATTCCGCTTCTTCCTCCTGGATCTGTTTGCCAAAGAGAAACTTGCGGAACAAAGTAAAGTACTCGGGAAAAGAAAAAGTGTAAAGTTATTCTAATAACATACAACCCAAGATCTATCTACAACACGTGTCAAGAAAATGTGCTTGGGAGTTCGGTAACTACCATGGCTGGAAAAAGAGCTGTTGCTGCTTATCTCACGCTAATTGCATCGTTTGTCAGCACTTTCGTAATTGAAGGTACAAAATTTTCTCTCTCAAATATTTCTGCCGCTTTCTGTCCTTTGTAGATGCATAGGTACACAGAAGTCTCTCTACACATTTATCAACAATCCATAAATCAAATATTCATCATCTACATTATGTATACGTACTAATATACACTTTCACAAAGATAGTCACATATACCATTTCCTCACATGGTGACTCTAATTTTTCAGCTTATGCATTATAGATACAGTACAGTGAACACTATTTTATTGCATGCTTTTGCATGTACCTGGTACAGACAAAAGCATGCAATAAAATTGTATGGGAATACAACAAGATATATTCATAAAAGATGTACAATTTGTTTGCTGAACATTTTGTGACAATATGAAAAATAATCACTAATTAATTTGTAAGAAGGCAGCACTGGATCATCTCACTTTATGCAAAATATTTACTACATATTCTATTGGTTAGTATGCAGTAGGTACGTACAACATAATTACATAACGCTCGGTTAGCAACAGGAACATGAATCCAATTTTAAAAGTACAAACTTCAATGTAGATTGCTGTTTTTGATGTAATTTGTCACTTATGAATGCCAGTAAGTATTCGATGACTAGTCAGGGCAGGCCAGGTCATGTAGTTCTGTCAGCATTAATTAAAAGGCCTTGGATGGCTACCATATTAGTGAAGTTTGCTGGAAGTTTTGCAGTGTCATTAATTGCTTGATAGAAGAGAGAGAGACAGCAGCGACAGGAACGAAAGAGCTACCCTTTTATCTATGTGATGTACACAGACTTGCAACTTGGACTGAGGAGATAGGGAAGATGTCGCTTGCCATGTATACTTCTATACTATATTACTAGTAGAATGTCTTGTGAAAAATGAAAGCATTTGTAAACAAGATAGAGAATATAATAAAAGGACGTAGGTATTGCTTAGTTGTTGATAGAATAAAGGGAGACGCTGTATTGGACTAATGTGCGTGTAGAATGAGTGGAGATGGTTGTTCCAAGAGAGGGTAGTAAGTATAACAGATAGTGGCTCTATTGGAGAAGCAAGTATGCACAAGTTGAAGTAATTAAGACTGCGACATTCATTAACAAGGATGTTGTTTCATTTTCATTTTGTCGGCTCCTATTAAACCATTAGAGCCGAACTTATTGGACTTTTATGTTCCCTTTAGTCTTACAATCACCAAACATCCATTATGACTTTTGTGTGTTCTTCTATGAGAGCAGAATATGTAGAACGAGCAGCTAAAAGTTGCCGAGCAAAATATTTGCATCCATCTTTCCATTCTTCACTCTTGTCTTGGTTATACTTAATTTTATTAGATTGCTTTTACAGTGAGCTTCGTTTATAACGGAAAACGTGAGAGACGTCTTACAAAGAGTTCTTGTTACATAATAAAACAAGAAAAATGTTATTTCTACAAATTTGCAGACTGTTTCATTCTAAGCTTAATATGCAATTATCTAATCGTATACTAAAAGCAAACCTTATTCTATGTGTATTACTAGCAGTTGAATTTAACAAATATTTGAAAAGTCTAACTTATGGTATGAAACTTATGCTGTCATAAATTACAATGAACGTAATGACAGAACGGACTGTCACGGAAAAATTCACTCTCGTGTATGAACCTTTTAAGTAGAACAATCATAGGAAAATATAGTTGATTAATGATACGAGAGCAATTATTGCTTCTGACAAAAGAGAAGTAGGAAGTGAACAGAAAAACGAACTGCCGGATAGAGAGAGAGAGAGAGAGAAGAGAGAGAGGACACATGAAATACTGAAGTAATTGCGGTCGTGGATAATTGTACTAGTAGAGGAGGAATAGTAGGAAGTGTGGTATTGTGTGCACATAAATAATAGGTAGTTAGGCAAACAGGAATGGAAACAGAACGGAGAAAATCGGAAAGGGCAAGTAAGTTTCAATAAATCACGAAGGAATTCATAAGTATCATCCTAGTGTGTTTAAAGCGAATTTAGTTTAGTGCAGGAGTTGAGGGGGATGTGAGATGTGAGCTCCATTTGTCATGGATCTGTGACTATGACTATGCAAATCCTCGAATTAAGAGTGACGGGGACAATTCATCATGTCGAAAAATCCTGTAAGGAATTCTAAGGAAGAACTGAGTGGAGTTGGAGAGTTGACTTGGACTCTAAAGTCGTCGAGAATCTTAAAAGAGCATGTAGTAGCAGGGAGCACATAGTCAACTTTGCCGACAATACCAGTGAATAGTTACATATAGTGAATTGACTCGTATGTCCTACCATCTGACTGAAGTAACACGGAAAAGTTTTTGTCTTTCATACATACATTTTACTAGATACATATAAGAGCTATAGAATATATGCTCAAGTACCTACTGCCATTGCGTAACAAAAAATCATAGTAATATTAACTGCTGGCAAGGTATCTCACATTTCTTTCTTTAGTATGTTGGTAGTTGGTAGTATGAGTGCGTATCATATGTCATGTCATGAGGAAGCGACAGATATGTCTGTATGTGTAAAAGAAACAGAATATTTGCCGGCTTCTCTCTATTAAAGAAAGGGCCAGCTAATTCACTTGTCAAGAGTTGTCAGGTTCGGTCGCTCTGAAAGACGTGCAGATCACCATGCCAAGGTACGTCAGTCGCGGCCGTGACGTCCGGCTCTCCTGCAAATATGACGTGGAAAAGGATGGATTGTACGCCGTTAAATGGTACAAAGGTAACCAGGAGTTCTACCGATATCTGCCCAAGGTAATCTTTCAAAAAGTTTCTGAAAATATCATTTTCCTCAAAGGAATTAATTGTAAAAAAAAGTAATTAAACGTAATTTTCTCCCAGGAAGTTCCCCCAGAGAAAGCGTTCACACTATCGGGTGTCCACGTTGATGTGAGCACATTCTTTCTTTTCGTCGTTTCGTACATATAATCCCATGTTATGAATGCACCCTATTCACAACCATTCTTCCGTGTGATTCCACACATTTTTCAATCCAGTTTTTTCTCTCCAATTTCCACTGCATCGTAAAATATATTCTACAATTCAACTTAACGATGTACACCAACGTATCTCCTTCATCCATAATCCTCTTTATTAACTTCCTATGTTGGGACATCCTATCTTTTCATAAAACGGATTTTAGTGCTTCATTTGATTGTATCTCTTGTTTACGATTTCGTTAGCCGATTTTACATCAACCCGTAAAAGAGTATCACTCTGTGAATACATTTGTCAATCTTTGATTTTTTGCTACATTAATATCTAACCACTAGGAACGATATGGCAAATTTCTTATAACCTTAATCTTAGACAGTACCCTGTTACATAGATAACAGTGCAATACAACAGAAAGTCATTTTTTTCTATCATAAATACATCAAACTATAAGATTGCTATAAGTCATGAATGACAGCGACATAAACCTTTGTATAGGCATATTGTACAAGGGTCCTTACATAAATACACACATTCGTAAACCCTGCTGCATGCTGCCGCTACTTCTACGTATGTATATATTGTAGTACAGACATGATAATTAATCATTGAATATAGTATATTCATTTTGGCTTTACATAAGCCTGTACAACAAGTAGACAGTTTGATATCTGATGTCGTGTCAGGATGAGAAAGCGTAATAATACGTAAGGAATACATTTACATGTATGCAACTGTAAGCATCTACTTATGTAGACATATAAGCTTGTAGTAACTGTAGTACATGTTGCATTGGCTGTAGTATACTCACTACCACCCACTATCCGCTAACATTTACTTACTACGTAAAATACGTATCAGCAAGTAAAGACAGAGCGAGTGAGCAAGGTGTTCTTTTGACTGAGATGAAAGTGATTCCGACGTGGAAGTGTACAAATACATTAGGGCGATTGTACAGTGAGTATTATGCATATGAATCTGGTGTACATGTCGCGTTTCCAAAATCAGCTGGAACAATTGAAAGAAATATTTCCCATGTAAGATTTATAGGGCTATTAATCTTGCCTATAAAAGCATTCTGGAGCGAATCGAGTATCAATAAAACTTCCATGTTCCAACTTGTCTTCACTTGACTTGATCCCCGCTCCGCTCGTTTCTTCGCTTTTCTCTACTGCAGTCACTTCCTTGGCGCTATATGATAATACCTATAGCCAAGTGGTGAGTTCGAGAAGGTATTGGGATGCGTGAGATCCCTACAGTACTAACAGTACCTACTATGCTGTGTGGGAACATCTTAATATGTTCTGCAACTGCAAGTCAACTATCTTTTTAGCAAAACTACACAAGATACTTGGTTTCTTTTGGTTTGTTCTCGTCTTTTCTCCTCTCTTTTACTTCTTTTGCTGATCTTACATATTAAGTTGCTTTACTAGGACCGACTTTCATTCGAATTGTCTTGCTCCCTTTACAATCCTTTTCCTCTCCTGTCCCCCCTCCCACAATGTGTCCGGTGAATGCAGGACAAGGGAAAATACGGTTTGTTCCACTTGCAATAACATAGTGTGTTATTTTCTAGCTTTAGCTTTACAACCCTTAGGAATCCATGATAATAAATATAACCTATTTCAGATAGAGAACAGCGTATCGTTGCTATTGCCATTGCCATATATAAAAATACCATATTTATCTTACGTGCTATGTTATGTTTGTAGGAGACACTCTCCAACGACCATGATGTTGTTCTCAGGTAAAGTTAAATAAGTATAAATTTATCTGGTAAAAACCGAAATTTTTGCGTTACGTTTTTATGAATCATCCTTAACGTTGTTGCTGATGTTTCATGATATTAATGATGTTATTGATGTTGTTCTCAGAAATGTTCCCGTGGAACTTTCCGGAATTTTTAAGTGTGTTGTTTCTGCTGAGTCTCCATTCCAAACTCTCTCTGCGATTTCGCCTTTGACAGTTGTCGGTGAGAACAGAAAGCCCCCATGCAGCTTTTATTTTGTGGTCTTTGTCTCCAAGCTCTTCGCTTTTAAGAACACACTTTAATTTTAAATTACAATAGTAGAGGTATTTGATGTCATACCCCTCACTCAGTCACTAGACGTATGCTTGTTGTTGTGTTGCTTTAAGAAATGTTTGCACACAACCTAACGCTGTGTTTGCATTATTAGTTTTCTGGTTGAGGGCATTTGTAAGTGCAGTTTCGTTACTAGAAAGATTTTCTAGTAGAAATCTTATTCCAGATTTTTTGTTTCATGAATTACATATGTACCAGTAAGTAGTATTCCTTTGCCAACAGTACTAGACATAGTTTCCGAGTACATCCTATTAAGTAGAAGCGAAGCAATACCATCTGCCTGATTTGCATGGATTGTTATCGATTGCTTATTATTGAACAGTGCTTTGCGTCGATAAAAATCCCCAGTTCATTTGCATACACTTGATACTGATTGCCATTAGTTTATATTTAGATGGAGAATAGGCAGCAAGGCAGACCCAATAGTAGGAACACCAGGGCGAGAGCACTTTTACATAAAAACGCGAGTTCCAATGAAATATATCATCGTCACACGATGCAAGGCATAGAATATTGCAAGGGACAGACAGGAGGACACGCTAAATCTGGATTTTAAGAGCGGAAAGATTAATCGACTTGCTAAACATAGGAGGAGAAGTAGAGGAAGAAGAGACGCTGTCGACGAAAAAATACTAGAGTATATAGGCTGTGGTGGATGGCGGTTTTTAGGTATTCAACGGGACCGTATGAAATAGATGGTAACTAATAGGACGGCTTAGCTTTCAACTGCCTCTAATGTATGGCTAGTAGTTTCTTGTGCAGCAACTGACGTGAATAAGAAAGCTGAAAAGTACATGGGAGTCACACGCCAGTGTCACAACATTTTATTTTATTCTGATACCAAAGTCTAAGGTTGAATACTTACTACTACATACTAATGCATGCGTCTCTCTGTGTGCACGAAAAGTATACTAAGCACAGCACAACACACACAAGTCACAGGCATGCTGTTTTTATACAATCATTGCTTTATAAGCTTGATGTATGTATAGAGGGGCGATGTAGCAGTCACTAGGTAAGTCCTCATTTTTAGTTGACACTAATACCTCAGAGACAAGAGCTCTGAAAGGTGTTTAGCAGGACAGAACACACATGAAAGTTAAAGATGCGCCAACTATAAGCGCTACCATTACAAGCAACCAGCCATTACTTCACTGTAACTGCACGACTAACTAACATTCCTTCAAATGAGATCTCTCATCATCGCAGTCACACACAGAGAGAAGCATCAAGAGAGCGGAAGCTGGGATACGCTACAACGAAGCAAAGCAACTGTCGTTAAATGACTTGATTTGTAGTTTCTTCGCAATGTAAAGAGAACTTCTTTTCACTCTTCTTTCTTAACACGGCGCATCCTATTAGATCTTGTTGCTGCTCTCCCTGCTTCTTGCTACATAGTTTAGTACAGGGAGTATACACGGGGAAAGACGGAACTGAAGTTGAGATCAAGTGCGTTCATTTCATTTTATTGTGTTGCTTCACTGTTCATAGACAAATAGAAATTGGTTACCAGTTTCATCACATCTCCTCAGCCGTCAGCCTAATGTCGCAAAAGGCTGCAATGCTATGTGATGTAAATACATAGCGAAATGATGAGATGAAACTAGATGAAGAAACGGGTGATGATAGTTGCTTGGCATCGTGGTTTCTAAGATTGTCTCTCGCCACTAGCTAGATCTCCTCATAGGAAGACTTGACTATGTACTAGTAAGGGTGTACTTCGCCCTACGAGTAGTTATTGTATAAGGAGGCAGAAGTGACGAGACATCGAAACCATTCTCACTGACTTCAGCGAGAGAAGCTTTAGAAACGCGTGTTTCATCAGCCCTACATTTTTACTGTGCACTAGTATCTACCCAATAAATGTCTAGTTGCTTTCTTATCTTATTTGTGTTTATTTCCAGCATTTCTTCGGCCTTTTGTGTGTAAGCACTGCTATTTTGTCCCCATGTCCATGCTGCTTCTAAAGGTTGTGCTTTTATAGTTATCGCCCGTAGGTTAGGTTGTCTATTAATATTACTATATTGTAGATACTTGTACAGATAACAAATTTGAGAAGGGTGTTTTGTTCCTTCTTCCACTGTCTTTAGCAATTGCAATGTCTGTGTATGGACAGATTTGATGTGGATGAACTTGTTGGCTACATTAATAATAAGTATCGCATCGCATGCCTGGAATAAGTAAAAAGGGTGTAGAAACGTTGATTAAAAGTGACAAGCAATGTCGCAATATTGCCTAAAATTTCCCAAATGGGTTATATGACAAAATTAATCCGGGTATTTCTGTGGTAGTAATTGGAGATGACAGACCATTGGTTGAATTGGATCGGCCCCAATATCACCCGGGAGACACTGTGTCTGCCCATTGTCGATCGCCTGCTTCTTACCCCGTAGCCAACCTTACTTGGTATCTCAACGATGTTAAGGTATTCTTTTCTCTACTGATCACATCAGAGCGATATACTGCTAAATGAGACCATGTATTAGCCTCTGTACATCATTAGCACGGTCTCTGCTATAAAGTAGCGAACTTTGTATAAAGACTAATCGACAGAGTTCTAAGCGGCAACAGCTAGTGAAAGCAAAACGAAACCACAAATGGTCCACAAGAGCTGTGCACAGCTCAGGCCGTACTAATCATGTAAGAAAGTAAATAAACAGTGACTGTGTAGCTTTGAGCTGAAAATTTATTACTTTCTCTCCCTCATGGATCTGGAGGCAATCGTGGAAAGAAACTTGAGATTCGGGATCATTTATCTGAATCATTCTCTCCATGCTTTGGTTTTCCTTTTGTCGAATCATTCCCCTACAAATGCGCAGTCAAAAGTAAAGATAGCTCTGCGGTATGAATCTCTCCATTTAAAAAACTTTCTATCTCCTTTATTACAATAATGTGGAATTTTATTGGAACAGAATAAGGAACTGTTGTAACAATTCCTCTTTTAGTAATAAATTTTGGTTACTTAGATTGTGCTCTGTTGTTGCATCATTTTAAACCGTCCTATTTATTTCAATCGAAATAACAAGAACATTTTAAGAATCATTCTTTTAGCTATTTACTGCAAATCCGCATTTCTTATGGAGAATTATTTCTAATAAATAGTTACTAACAAAGCTAAATAATGTTCCTTACTACAACTGTTCCTCGAACTTACTACCGTAATAATGTGATCAGAAACAGAAGATCCTTTGGTGTCCATTGTTAATACTTGATGAGTCTAAATGCTTGGCATTAAAAGATACTAAACAATGTGAATCCCATGAGAGAGCAATTTAATTTTAGAAGCTCGAGGTGAGCGACATGATTATTACTAATAATAAATGACCAGCACAGATCAGTTCACTCCTCTTATGTATGTATTATTTTATCGTTATTGGTATTTTTGCTTTTGGTATTTACTTTTTGTGAACTTTTTGTTTAGTTAGGACAAGAGTCCATAACGAAGACTGACTCGGTGACAGACAACAATGATCCCATAACACAGTTTGCACTGTCAAGAATATCTTTTGATCTTCCTGGGAATGCTACACCGGTACTGCGGATTAAATGTCGCGCAAATGTTTTTACAGCTTATGACCAGAACTCTAGTATCGTGTCAATTCATCCGGTTTTAAGACGCTATTCCGGCCCTGACACCCTGCTTCGCTCTGGTAAGTGCTCCCATGTTCTTTCTATCTCACAAATGTATTACATTCCCTCTATAACTAGTTCCCAGATAAGTACGTCACCAAAAATGCTTGTCCACATTGCTAGAATTTGTCCATGCACGTGCACGTTGACATTCTGTTCCATTGTACTAACGCATTAAAGGTATTTACTTCGTAAAAGTTCTCATTCCATCGCTCACGATCACATATATCTGGACTGAAATGTTCTTACTTGCTTAATCTTATCGCATGGGCTTATATATATGACTTGTCGGGAAATCTATTGATTTCCTCCTATTACTTCATTCCCATTACTTGTAACTTGTAGCCAGATACTATCCAGTATTTCTTTAATTCGCTTTCCTACAAACAATGTGTTTTTACTTATAGTGGCTTTAGCTACACAAAAGTAAATGTACTTTTGTGAATCTGTACTGAACTAGTATTAGATATGCAGCATAGTATAAAAATATTGATACGTTCAGAGACGAATTTTTACAATCGTTTACAAGGAGCACATGGTGAATGTGTTTTCATGACATATTTCCTGCGTAG
>JABASC010004709.1:0-11388 GCA_019776185.1 Plutomurus gul | reverse complement strand
TGCTTGCCCTGCCTGGAGATCAGCTCAGCCCATCTCAACCCATAGATCACGACTCGAAATATCTACAAATTCAATAGAGAGAGAGAGAGAGAGAGAATGTGCACTCCATTGAGATTCTTTTCTTCTGACTCTCCATTAATTAGCTTCTGGTATAAAATGCTTCGTGCTTTCCCTTTCGTTAGTGTCCAAAAAACAGCATGTAGATCTCGTAAAACGGCTCTGCCTCCACCCACTTTCAAAGTAATGTACAAATAGACAACCGTGCCGTCGCAATTACTCCCTTTTGATCTGATTGCCACACGTAGAGAAATAATTTTCGTGTTTTCAAGCTTTACCTCTTGCCGCTCATGTAGGTCAGAATCCAGCCTTACCTCCACTCACTGTACTAAATAAGGCAGAGTAGTATTTCCAGTAGATCACATTCAGAGAATGATGGAAAATGTAATTCTCAGAGAAACAGTGTATTAAATCTAGTTCTTGGGAAATGCAGAGAATACAAGAAGAATTACTAAATGCATTTGTGTGAAAACCAGAATGAGTAATGAATTGCAGAAGTTCTCGTTCAAGTACCAGTGTAAATGTTATGTATTTTATATTGTAGCCGCTTTTTTTATTCTGGCGAATATAAGAGAAATTTTGCAAACACGAAAAATTATTTCTGCGAATCGTAGTGGAAATGTGAACTTTTTCGTGGGAGAACGAGTCAGAACACAGCAGAAACAGATTTCGTGCTTTTTTGGTGTGTGCATCTGTACGTGGGGGTGGGTTCCACTCGTTTCCTTTACTCAGAATGTGGTCAGTTGGAACGTCATTAGAAAAGAAACCACTGGAACAAAGTAGATGCACTGAGTGTGCTACAAAATGACGACCAACAAATACAATACCTTTTATGTAATAGGACGCACAAGTGTGCAAAGTTTAATAAACGCGATCCAAGCCAGTGTGTAGACAAGGCCAATATAAACCTCTGTTTGCATGCCGTGCAGCACAGAAGAGGATTACATCATTAAGGAGAAAAATCATTTATATTACGGAGAAAAGGATTTACACTTAAACCCAACCACACAGCCTGCCTGGAAATGAATAATTTTTCATGCATAATTGTTACATACATGTTTTTTTTAATTTACAATTTTTATTGGGTAAATTATTTTTTTGCAATTTAACTTTATAAGTGTATGCTAACAAACACACACAAAATCGAGTGTAGGATGTGTTGCACGTACAGTATGACGATCTGAAATCCTTTCAAACTTTTCCACTGTAGTTTGCGACTGGTTGTTTTATTAGGCTCGTAAAGATGACAGATTTGCAGGGTCTTATAGGAAAACATCATTTGTAGCTTTCCACACACTGAACTACCTAATAACTTTTTCCTACCCCGGAAAACAATGATCTCATTCACATGTGTGATGTGTTGGGCTGTGAGGATAACAAGTGACTTGTTGTGGTAGCTTTTAGATTACCGATAGATTTGGCCAAGCGTTAAAATGTGCAAAGCGAAATTGGGTCGAATGCAGAGTTGGTCCAATCGTCTCACTCGATAAGTAGGGCTAAACGTTTATGCTCGGTAAATTGAGCCAAACGTATAAATACATATAGGAAAGGTTGGTTAAAAATGATGTAATAGTAATAGGTATAGTGTAAATTAACCTAACCTAAAATAAACAATATTGTAATATGTAGTGTGAATTGTGTGTTATTATTAATGAAGCGAAATATTGAAGAACCGTAAATGGACCTTCCTGTATGTATTTATACTTTGGGTCAATGTATCGAGTTTAAACGTTTTGCCTTGTTTACCGAGTGAGACGATTGGACCAACCCTAAGTTGGAACCAATTTCTCTTGCCACATTTTAACGCTTGGCCCAATCTATCGGACACCAGGCATTTCTGCAGTTATTGCCTTGCAACGATAACTTGGATAATAATAGTATACTTTTTGATGAAATCCCGCTCGAATTTATGGACAAATTTCTTGTAACTTAGTACACAAATATTTTTAATTAATATTTCCAATTCCATGCTAGGGAACGTAGAGACTGCCTTTTTCTGTTACACGATGAATTTTATAAAGATTCTCTAGTTGTGTTTGTGTTTGATGTAGTAGTTTAAAACCACACCATTTAAAATCTCCGGTAATTGTGTTGTATTCACACAGTGAGAATGAGAATTCTGTGATTTACTGCAGATTTTTGTTGTTATGTTACGTTTCCAAATTTCTTTAGAATCTACGACCCGCAGTGTAATACTTCCGGTCGACATGACAGTTGTAGAATTGTGGAGTTGTACAAGGTACTTATTTAACTAAGACGTGTATACCTTATTATTATTGCCATTATTGCCATATAGGTTGGGTGATCTATTCTTGTAGTTTTGTGTTGTGGCTGCGCTTAACGAATGGTTAAAGTTGGCACTGTCGGAAAGTTATGTTGAAAATGAAGTAGCACATGAGTAGCACAGTAACAGTAGATTTAACTTCTCTCATAATATTCTGTAGCTATATAAATAGGTAACACTATAGATATCATTGTATTAGCTTACTATTACAAAGGCTGCGAAGTGAGAGTCTTTGGAGCTTACGGCTTAAGGTATACTTAAGTCAAGTTGTTAGAAGAGCCTTTCTTGAATTACATCGGATAAGTTGCGAAGCAGTAAATCTTCGCCACGCCATATTAATTATATATTAGTGAGTACATGAACTTTCTCATTAATTTTCTGAAAACTCCAGTGAAATGGCACGAATGCTTTCTTTCTCGCTCCGCTGCCTCTCCCACAGTTTCAAGTGACAAACTAATGAGTAATTGTAAGACAGAATGAAATTAACTCCTAGACTTTGTATGTAGCAGGCTGAGATTAATATGTGTCAATTAATTTGGTTCAACCTCGGGGGTTATCACTTGCTTCTATTTAGTTTCTAGTCCAATGTCTATATTTAGTAGCCGTTAGCGAAATGCAAACATCCGTTTCGAAAATGTGCAAAAAATGCAAATCTTTATTCAAATTGACTATTCAAACTTTAATTTCAGTATTAAAGTGAAAAATCTAAAATTGACTTACTGACACAATATTTTCTGTGTCAGTGGGCAAGCAATAATGTAAACTGTATAATCATGTGTCAGTTTACAGTTTGCGAAAGATGTTTAATGCTGAAGATTTTCATCTGAAAATCTTTATCAAGAGTTGACGGGGAATAATTGACCGCACAAGACTTGATAAGTTGATTGGAATGGCATATCTACGATTTTATAGTACCTATAGATGTTAACAAGACAAGACAAAGTACATTGAATGAATGACCCAGAATTGTATTATTTATCGACAAAAAGCAACCAGTTGGTTTATCATGTACGAATCGCTTGATTTATTCATCAACTATTGTACTACAACTTTTATGTGATAAAATCATTAATGTCCTCCATATAACAATACATACGTTGTAGTAATACATTCTTTGCTTTGTAAGAGAACCAAAACAATGACTACACGATATAACATCATAATAAATAGTTTCTTATCCTCATTGTTATTTGATTGACTATCTGCTGTTGTGCAGTTCCTCCATTCATTTACAACGAATACACGCCACTTTGCATACAAACTAGATGCAAATATTTGCAAGTCTTCTGAAAGTCACGCAAAAACTAATCTTATTAGTTTTCGTTTCGACACATTCTGTTAATTGGCGATATGTAGAGTTGAGTTATTCGAAATGCGTAATATTAAGAGCGCGCGGGTAGCTTTCAATTGTTCGTAGAAGTGCTAGTAGTAAGTGCAATCGCTAGAGAAATGGTACTTGTTAGTGACGACGGCAGATCAGTTAAATTAATTATTTCAATCGAGTCTGTCATGTCCAACAAAACTTTATTATAAAACGGGATCAAATAACCCTGTAACAACATTTATAATTTCTCATTCTCTAATATATCTCTATAATGCAAAAAATATACCTGCTCACAGACCACTGAACCACTACAGGTGATGCTAACTGACGAACATGACAGATGAAACATGATTGTATCTGTTGGCCTATTAATATTTAATTGTATCAACAATCGCTGCAATTGACTGTGATACACAAAAAATACAGTGCTTGAAAACTTGAAACGCATTACATTACATCTCTTACTCGTTTAAAAATAACAGCATAATACTTGCAGCAAAGGTTGCTAAATATATTTATTACCATTTATCACAATGAACAGTTTTTTCCAATGAATCTGTTATTTATGAGTTCACATGGAGTTTCACTGTTGAGTGCATCCAGTTACTCGCGAACAGTCATTATTCATTGAGAAATCTGTGTTACACACGACTATTACACTATTGCAATATATTGACCACATTATTGGCTTCGTTGCGATGTAAGCATTGTGTACAGGGTGATCACCTTCTGGTTACCACGTAAATGCTAGGTAGTTTCCCCATGCAAAAGAATCCACGTAGTCATACATACGCTAAATTGATATTCTGGAGCGTACTTACACATAAATACACAGAGGAGACATAGAGGACACACACACACACGTAAAAAACATGGAATTATTGATAATGTTCTGCTGCATGTAGTAGGGAAGGGAATCGATCGTTTGCCTATCAGCTTGAAATCGCTTCAAGGGACACACCGTCAACTCAAGCAGAGCCCAACAACTCTGAATATGCAACAGACTCTTGAGGCTGGGATATTTCCACGTAAAGTGAGATCGTAGGAAGTGATAGCAAGCAAGAGGAAGGATGAGGAAGCATTAAGAGCTATGATTTAGATGTGTACTCGGAGACTTTCACTAAATGCATGTAGTATGGAGTCTGATGTGGAGATAGTAAATCAATAGAATGGAACAGAATGGAGTCAGAGGTCACAGAGATAGATATGATGTAAGAAGATGGAAATGATTGACAGATAGTGAGAAAAACTGGCTTTCTCGTTAATGCATTCGCCATCTGAAGTTGGTGTAAAGGAATCTGTCACTAGCTCTTCATAAATTACTCAACTCCGCCAGAATGACATCGAACAGAATCCTGGCACTACAGAGTGGAGCCAAGGAAGACTACAGTGCTCTGTGTACGTATGTACTACGACGAAGACAAGACAACCAGCCAAGATACGTCATTGTTGTTGTTGTTGTTGTATTGTAGATATCATGCGATAATCGTTTCTCTGGAGGCTCCACTCCACTCCAATTCAATGTCATTCCATTCTGTGCCAATCTGCTCCCAATATCACAAAGCAACTACATACATCTGTATCTCCTCCCATCCACTTACTTATTGCAGACTGACTGACGGAGATCTATAAGTATGCTTCTACGCATATATTTATACATATAACAACTACTAATATTTACATATATGTAGTGCATCGTATATTTCTTTCTGTATCCTATATCCATTTATCTTGATTTAGAGATGTGAAAAAATGTGTTGGAAGCAAAGACAGAATAATATGTGGGCACACTAATACGCTTACTCACAGTAATAAGTATTATGTGCTTCTGATTGTGATTTTCTAGACAAATATATTGCTTACATGGACCACTTTTCACCGTTTTGCTCAATAATGGCTATCAAAATGGGATCAAAGCCCCAAGAAGGGATAAAGCTGATAAAGGCTTATCTACTTTATGGTGTGCATTACAATGAATTCATGGCGTCCACATTTCCTTTAGAGACAGAAAAAACATTACGCATTACGTCTACCGAATGACTCGATTTTTCATCGGTTGAACAGTAAGTAGTTGGCATTGTACGCATTTGTGAAATTAAAAGGTATTTAAAACCGTATTGCACAAAAGAAGCTATTCTCTCTCGTGTAAGAAATATCAATTCGCCAATTAATTTCCAAAATAAAAGCAAAAATTATTATCTTTACTTCTTTTACTGGTAGTTACATTTATAGAGGTAAAAGCATCTTCTGTCTCATTTGTGTACCAAGTACCAAAGTGTCTAACAAATTTGTGGTTACAAATGGAACCAGGCAACTTCAATTAAGGGGAACTATTTCCACGAACCCAGAATACATGAAAGCATGCCTAAATTTTGATTCAAACACATGAATTCGTTAAGCGGAACTATGGTCTTATTTGAGAGCAGATTTTCACGAAAACGGGAGCAAGGGGAATTAGGAGAAAATTGTTAACTAATACTAGAGCACACACTTGCACACGAGTAGAACGAAAGCATGTTGAAGGACAAATGAGAAGTTCTCATTGAGTAATCATAAATGAATATTTAGCGTCAATGCTATTCACAGCTTGAATTTGTGGTAAGTGCCCAGCTTTGATCTTCAAAGAAACCGACAAGATCTGCGTACAAAATGAATGGTTACTCAACGAAATAGTTCATATTGTAACATCAAATATTGATCTTTCATCTTACTCATCATGCAATATTTCTTCCCTATGTCTTTGTTGTTGCAACAGTGGAGTCTTGACCGTGAAACGTATTTTTCCCTGTTATACAACGTTAAAAAAGTAAAAACTTCAGACCGGAGAGAGAATCCTTTGAGGTACCGTAGTGTACCGTTGTGTGCATTGCCACTGTTCATTCATTCAAGCCGAGAAGAGTGCACAGGGAACAAATCCAGAAAGTAGATTATGTTTAAGTGCATTGCGTGCATTACACAGTTTTTGCTTAAGGAGCTGAACACGACAGACAGCCTGTGAATTAAAATGTCATGAGATTTTTCCTTTTCTTCTTCCTACACAAAGACAACAAAAGATCTTGTATGTTTGTCGTAGCTCTCTGTAATGTCTCTACAAACCAAGACTACTGCTGTGCACCGGATCCATGTTAACGTGACAGTCCAATTTCCCCGTTTGTATATATGATCGTTATAATTTTGTCACTTATTGTTTGATGCGGACCATTCTAAATAAACATGATTACTTACTTATCTGCCAAAGGGAAGCAGGGCTTAGAGCAGTCCGATACTATTTCTAAAGGAATTTAGATGATGAGACAAAATGAATAGGAACTCTTTTATCTATTTCATACTGTCTCACTCGTACTATTCATTCCACATCTTCCTGCGTTCCCTATTTCAAATAACCGTAGCTACTGCATAAAAGGGTTGTGGATGGTTTTTACCACCTGCTAAAAATGTATCTGGTAAAAAGTGGTAAATACCATAAGCTCATGGTTTATACCATTTTTACTCAGTTATTATCAATTTTAATACAGGTTTTTGACACTGGCGGGATGGGAGGTAATGCTCAGTAATGACCAATTGTCATTACTGAAACCCTGATACTGTTGCTTTCAGGCTCTTGGGCATCTCGGCATTCGTGTCTTTACATCTTTTGTCCTTTCATTCAACATTTCATCTGCGTCGACGGCAATAATGCCTTTACAAGCTACAAGTTGACTTGACACAAGATGAGGGCCTTAAGAGCTGCGGAAGCTTAACTTAAAATTTACAATGAGGATAGGAGAAAGTGAGATATACAGAGTAGTATACCCTGTACAAATTATGTAAGGATTTATTTTTAAAGGTACAAGTACATGTATTGCTATATGTCACTAGTATCGCCCCGCTGCTATGCACGCTAACTTTATAGTTTTCATTAGCGCTATTGACGCGTGTCACTTAGGCGTCCTATTGACACTGATGCTAACACTTTCCTTTCAGCACTGTACATTCACTCATCACAACCACGTACAATTAGAAAAGAGATGAAGCGAGAATCATATTCAGCGGAATGTGCCAAGAGATATGGTGTAGGCAGAAGTTACTACAAAGAGAATGATGGTATTATCTTCGTGTAATTAATTAATATTTTAACGCTTGACAGGACGACATCATTGCTCAGTCTTTCAAGATTCATTATCGTCTATTTAATTTATTGTCTGAACCTTATTATGTCCGTATTCATATTTTCTCGCTGATGACGGATTGATATGCAAAGATGAAGACAACCCACATTCCTACTACCAAATTCCCTACTGCATGCAACGAAGATGCTGGAAATGGAATTATTTTGGCAAAGTCGTTCACTTATAGTTTAATCAGGCTCCGCAACAAATCATATGTTGTTTGCTACACTACATTTGCTAATGGAATTTTGAAATTATTTTTGGCCAGAATAAATCATTTAAAGTAGTATTATAAATATATTGGTTGAAACAAGAGGCAGTGGAAAAAATTTCTTATAAATACTTATAGAAGCTGAATGCATTATTATGATTGAAACTGAAACACATTTTATGTCTTTTACGGGTGAAAATGGATTATGTGTATTCTAACTTACATACAATATGCCAGAGCAATTGTCAAGAGAAATGAATAAAAAGATTACATGTCAGTTGCAAACGTAAGATAAACTGGATTCGAATTTTTATTTCGATTTCCCGCATGCTTATAACTTTGCATTTCTGCTTCGTCTCCTGCAGCAAAAAAATTTCCGTTTTCATCATTTCCTTATTGATTGACTCCCTACGGTTTCCCTCATATATTCAATCATCAGTTTCCAGCGAATCGCAATTGAAAATGTTTTCTATTTTTGCTACATTTAGTTTAAAAGTGTAAATTCCAATCGAAATATATTTGGATTCAAATTGAGCATTTTGAGAAACCGCTCCTGTTCTCCCAGTGCTCACACACAAATATTCCGACAAATGTTTGGTACTATTTTCTAGACGAATCTATATTTCCCAGCAGTACAATTTCCATCGAACCATGCAAGTTCATGTCTGTTTTTATTATTTATATGTACATACACGGGTACTGTGTTACGACAAATTCAAGAATCGAATTAGCGATGAGCTATAATCCTTGGTAGATTTTTTGCCAAAAAAATTCCACAGCTCTGCAAACAATAATTTATATATCATACCATGTGTGCAATTAATACGTCTGCTGCTCAATGTTTTGCTCTTTGTAAACACCTAGAGAGATACATAGGTTCCCTGTTATGTTCTCTGTGTGTAGTATACAGCAAAAGGTCTCTAAAAAATTGCATATACAAGTAATGAAGACATTTTCTCGATATATTTTCGCGTGTGGAATTTTTCTTGTTAGCTCACAACACACATACAGCGAGAAATCCCAAAAGCGTCTTATTCCCTTCCACTTATTTTTCTGTTGGTGGGAACGACTAATTCTTAGTTCTGTTATTACTTAAAACAAAAGGGTTCAAAAAGATAACATCTTAATGAGTCCCGCGGGCTCAATACCAAACAAACTGGCGAAGACAATGAAAAATCTCTGGGAATGAATAGAACAAACTTGTAATTAAATCATTTTGTTTTATTGGATGCGAACATATATTATCTGTCAAAAGTATTTTACTTGGCTCAAGAGTGACTGCTCAATTTTGCAGTTGAAGAAGTTAAATTGTAGGTTGTCAGTCAGTTCTACCTACTATTTGAATAACTAAGTGATTAGAATAAAGAATTCATCAGTTCATCTCTCTCGTACATACACTGAAACAAACAAAATGCTCTTTTCCTTATATCAAATTCCATGGCAGAGCTATTATTTTAGCACGTTGCCACCCGTGCGATTTCAGGTAGAAGAAGAACACCTACAGTGCGCTCTGGCTCTAGTCAGTCGTCGACGACGACGAACACCATAAGACCAGACGAGACTCTGACGTTCTTCTTCACAGCATCCTCTAATCATCATCATCATTATCATCGCCCTATTCTATAAAACAACGGCCCAAGCCCAACCGACTAGTGCCATTTGTTTGTATTGCTGTTCTGTTGTTTGTTGTAAGCTATAAAGTTGTACGCGATTCTCTACTATAGTAAAAGTACATGGTGTAAGGAGCTAATAGATATTTCCTTGCACTCTCTCAACTTTGCGTTTATCTTCCTTGTCCGTTTGACTCATATTTGGGATTGAAAGTTTGAGGGTGAAGCAGAGAGAGAACAGAAAATATAAAGTCATTTTATCATGGTCTTAAAATTACATAGAATTTCGACATTTCCTCCTCCCATGACCCAAAACCGTCAATTTTCACTCATTTGTCTTTGGAAACATCATTCTCAGCCCGTTGAAGGGATATGTGATGTGATATGACGTGATGTATGAGCACCGTAAGTTGGAGGTACTTAAATGCACCTATACGTGCGTAGAGAACCAACGTTCTCTTCAACATCAAATTCAAGTTGAAACACAAACTGATTACAAACGCAGCCAATACGAGAAGCCCCAACACACATGAAATGTACACAATTGGTTGGATGATATATCATTATAACTGCCGGTGTCAGTAGCATTTGAGTGTGTGGCTGAAGCAGTAGATACCGGTTCGCGTTGTGCCTCTATGACTGATCTGCAGATGAAGTGATGAAAATTGTCTCAAGAAAGCTTGTAAATGATTTCAACATGTAGATAACCAATATTTTCTCAATAAGTAGATAGTAATTTATTTCTCTGTGACGTGATCTACTCCAATCTCCAATTGCATTGCAACAGAAGCGCATTATTTTTTAATGTCAGGCAAGACTAAATAAAATGTACCAAAAGCTATTGCAATTGTGCTTTGGGACCCAAAATTAACTTTATTATTCTAATAATCCATATTTACCTAAATACATTCGGCTTTAAACGCCAAACAACAGATTAATTTAAATTTTATACAGGGCGCCAATTAAGTATTTTGCAGGGGTCCCCAGCCTGGTAGAGACTTTTTCCGATTCTTATGATATATTAATCATATATTTATTGGCTATGGGTCGCAGGCACCTGCATGGGGAGCGGCGAAGCCGAACCAAGGTAACCTAAATCACGCATCCAGCATCAAAAATTATCACCGTTGTATACCTACTTCGTGATCACTCGCAGATGGACATTTCAAAAATTGATAACCAAGACAACGCTAAGATTGTCCGCTATGATTTACGTGTACTGCGTCTGTGTATCATCTCTAGTTCAAAACTAACGTGAACATCGTAAATCGAAATGCAGTGAAAGCAATTCTCGTTTCCTATTAAAGCTTATTTATTTCCCTTCTGGTGTAGTCAAGTTCATCGCCAGCTTCCGTCTGCAGATGAAAATAGATAGGAAATAAGACAGAAATCTAATCATAAACAAATTCCAGAGAATCGTCCGCGCACAACAGGAACTTATAAGATTGAAAAAAGTTTTCTCGCAGATTCACACATTATTAAATTTATATCCACAGAACAACCTACAGCATGGGAAACTAACTGACAATGAGAAAATTTAATATACCACGGCTTATTCAGGTCCCTGCATATTCAGATACACAAGCCTACAAGTAAGTATATGTAGTATCCAAATGTGTTGACACGTTATTACACAACATTATTACAATATCTGTTCCATGGAAAGCATTAAATTATAAAAATACTCTTACAGATGATATCATCACACTTTGTACTACGATATTTCATGGGAAAGCGGTGAATATGAAAAATAG
>JABASC010004708.1:0-11389 GCA_019776185.1 Plutomurus gul | reverse complement strand
CGACAAAGGGAGGTAGAGTTTTTAAATGGGTGGATTCTGTCCCATTGAGAAACCTTACAATGGGAATGGACATTGGACTTTTTGCATAGTCGGCTGTGTACAATTGTGCACAACTATATACCTACACGGTATAGAAATTACATATTAGTCAATGATAAGTAAATACGTTTAAAAGGAACAATAAGCGTATAGCAACAAAAGTCATATAAAATCCATCTGTGTAATTATATTTAGAATGATATTTTATCGATTGCGTCACTGCTTCAATGTAGCGTGCAAGAATTCTAATTACATTTCACAGTGTACAGATGCCACAGTCTAGTAATCTCTCGTGCATATTTTAACAAGTGTATTTTTCTGTTGGGCATTCCTCATAACGTTATTATCCTATAGAGAACTACCTGATGCACATTTACAGAGCTACTTTGCAAGTCGCCGGCACGGAACTTGGCACACCTACATGCGTAAAGATATATATGTGTCATGGCATGTGTTTTTCTGGAGAAAGTTGAGTCGTTTATTTTGTGCTAGCTGATAGAGTGTCCATGATGAACATTTGCATGCACAACCATTGACCGTAATACAAAGTAAATAAAGTGAAGACGATTTGTAAGGACGAGCAGCTTTTCCTCGCCTCTGCGATATTCCCTGCACGCAGACGACACATTCCTTCTCTATGGCCACAAACACACCTCTGTCATACTTGTCTCTCTTTTATGAAGTGACTCTTGTCACACTGCTTCTGTCAGTTGCTCAATTTTACTTTTTCTCTTTATCCGTTCTCTATGTACATACACAGAGCCAAGTGGTGGTTGTGGTGTATACTTGACTTGAATGCAGATGCAGACACAGCACCGCAAGACAACAGAAGATCCAGCTTTAATGCCAATTCTCAACATTGAGATATTGAGAATGAGTTGGCTCTACATTACATGGCTTATCGATGAAAGAGTAGCGTATGTACATAAGCACACATTGTATTTCAATCTGATTGACTGAAGTGAGCTAGCTGCAGCCTCTTCTCTATCGAAACGAGTGCTCCAGTATCTGTGCACAAAGTGTGCCAATTAGAAATACATTTGATTAGAATTCACTCTCACATGTAAAAATGTGTCCTATCTGAGTGCATGTTTCTGTGTAGGTATGTATATATATATCGACAAAAGCACCACCACACATCACAGTTCACTTGAACGTGCAACTATACATAGGAGCTTTGCTAAAGCAAAAGTGGTTATATTTAATTACAGATTAAAGGCTTATTTATATAGACATCTTGTCTCGGCCTGGCTTATGTACACAGTTGCATTCATACCATATCACATTTTTACAATTAGTAATCGCATTTGTAGAAAGAAATGCTCTTTTCATGGCCTACCTCATTCCAAATTTATTATGAACATGGGGAAGTGGAATAGGCAAGAAAAATATCTACTACTACTTCAGTTACAGTTTAAATACGATAAAGGTTCATGTAAGTCTTGCTGTTGAAATGTTGGCTGCTGATAGCAGAGCAAATAATAATGGCTTACAATCACATAATTCACCTATTAGCAGATAAAATGTCTAAAAGTAAAATAAAAGTACGAGTAATAAAATAAAGTAACCTAGTTTCTTTGTACTTTGAGTCAAGTCACCTTCGCTCTTCATTCCCACAGTTGTAAAAGTGAATGAATCCGTACATCACTCTGACTTTACAGCACTAAATGCTTAATGATACACTTTGAATGACTTTTTACAGCCATAGCTGCCTAGCACTAAATAAATACATACATACATACATACATACAAGAACAATTTTGAAAGCTGTGTACTAATTGTCGATGGTAGAGACAAAAAACGATCGACGGTTCGACTCCATTCTTCATGATGTTCAGAAATAGATGCAACACGCTGACAACAACCACCAACAGAGGCTTCAAAGTACCAAGCACCAGTAAAATGCAGAGAATCCGTTGGCACTCGGGCCAATGTACAATTGTACCTACAAGTGCAAGTAAGTAGGTAGCTCCTTTCTGACAAAATTCCAATTTATTGCTGCGAGTTGTGAAAAAGCCGGACGCAGGTGCGCTTCCATGCATAAGCATACATAAGTAAGCATACAGGTAAGCAGACAGACCTTTGTGAACGTGAATTCCATTGAAATGGACTGACATCCCATCAACCACCGAATAACCAAAGAAAAGTCCCCATCATAGCGTTCAGTGCACTGTTGCTATTTATTTATG
This sequence comes from Plutomurus gul, assembly GCA_019776185.1. Classification (NCBI taxonomy): domain Eukaryota; kingdom Metazoa; phylum Arthropoda; class Collembola; order Entomobryomorpha; family Tomoceridae; genus Plutomurus; species Plutomurus gul. The sequence goes on along the minus strand of JABASC010004708.1, from coordinate 9,161 downwards.
TTCTGCCAGTCTCATTTTTATCTTTTGTGCTGTTTCCAGGCCGGCCGATGGGAGAATTTCAAGACCCTCAACATAATAGTACTTACTTTCTTCGTATCCCAACTATCGCCTACCGCTTCTGCAGAGACATCTAAATATGAAGCACATAATGCACACTGGGTGCCAGTACAGTAGTAAATTTATGATTTCAATGACGCAGTTCTCTCTCTGTTGTATTGTGTACGGACATTGGACATGAATAATTTCTTGCTAGATAAGAATTCTGCTCTTCTCTGTTGACTATGATCTATTAACTATTGTTGTGTGACTTGACTTTGGGACAAAGCAGTGCGATCGCGATGAAGTTGCAAGAGACACACAACTTGAATCCAGACACCATAATAGATCATATTATTGTGAACACATTCAAAGCTACTTAAATACTTACGTCGAAATGTTCATTTATTGTTCACCTAGAGTTACAACAAGTCAGATGGGATAATGGGAAGGCTTTATGTATTATTGTGCCTCTTTGTAGAAGATGGATTCTTCTGCTGCGCTGTGCGATCCGCTTTGTGTGAGACGTGTTTTGCTGCACCATGTTATATGTGAATGTGTGATTGATAGGTGTGTATTTTCTGCTCTGAATACTTTTCTGTAGGAATCCTCAGATTTGGGAGCAAAAGCAAAAGATTAAGTAGGGGATGCTGATCGTGTACTTTTAAATGCAAACATATCCCTGCTGTACTGACTACCACTGAAATCTACAACTAACGACTAATAAATAAAGACCTCTTAGAATTTATACATAGGTACATAAGTACACTTCATTCAAGACTTGTACCATACACCATACCTACCTGCAAGTACATACAACAGCACAGTAGGTACTATAATACATATGATGATGGATGATGGGTTTACCTAGTAGTAGATTGTCTTATTTAGTGCTTCACTTTTGTATTAGCTATTTCTTCAAGCCTTACTTATTCGTAGCTACAATAATACTTACAACCAGAATGCAGTATGTTTGTATGATGGAGATATTATTACATTGTAGAAATATTTAGTAAATTTTCTCGAATGAATCAATCCGTTACTGCTGCAGGTTAACCTTGCTCTTGTTTTGTGCAGGCACCCTGATCCTCAAGATAAATCTAATAATGCAGACGGAGAGACGCACAGCTGCTTTACTACGTACAACTCCCTCAAGTGCATCCACTATAACAATATCATATCTTTTCAAAAGTCTCAGCGTGGCTTGACTTTTAACAATTTTTTCCTTTCGCATGCATTCCATCAAACACACAGGCACACTTTACTTTGTATCACACACGTATCTTTGTCGGTATTGCTCCACATAAAAAGAAGAATGATTTAAGGACAACTTTTTAGCAAATTCTGACGCAGTCATCTCCAAGAAACGTTTTAATCCAACTATTAGCAAAATATTTCCACAGCTAAGATGTCTTGAATGAAGACGAAAGAGTAGGAGAGTAGGTGGATACCACATGATGTGTGACTGAATGTAATTAACCAACTAAATTGAAATGGTATTTTAATTAAATGTTTACCAATGAGCTTCACGGAGAGAACTAACAAGAGACAGAATACAACTTGACTCGTACTGGTACCAATTTTAACATTATATATGTACTATGTATAGCACCATGGGTCTAATGTTATTGTGCATGCAGGATGAGTGCTAATAAATATACTACTACAGACAGCTATGTATTATTATGGTTGCATGTATATAGGATAGGGGATAATATACGTAGGCATGTCTAAATATCCAATTTAATGGTAATGTGCGTTGTCCCAGTTGCAGCAGTGAAAGATGGACAAGCTACAGCAGCACAGCTCCTATGAATTTTCCATTAATTGTAGTGTCAATTCCATTAGCTTCATTCTTATTAATTTGCTGTTCAAAAGAAACCGTTTATTTCCTTGCTGCATCTGTACGTAGCCACAGCCACACTCATCTGTGCATATGCAGATAGAATGTGCCAGTTTATGTGTTTCGCAAGGCAACAACAAAGCCATCGTCAAGACAAAACAACGTAGTCTCTGTCTGTGCGAAGATTTTCCCTCTTTCAGCAGCAACCACTATACACTATATACACTACACAGCACCGCACTATATGTACATATAGTCGCTATAGTACATAAGTACATGCCTATACATGAATACAGAGACAGATAAATAAATGAAAAAGTGATGTGAGTAAAAATTAATGTAATAGCGTAAATAATAAATAGTTGCTGTGCTGATAATCTTCTGGCTGTCTCTCATCCGTGGTCCGTGGGCAAAGAACTCTATTTGTCTGACAGCCATTCTACGTCTTAACTTGTGATGTTATTGTGTCTGCCTACACATAAGTAGCATTAGTCACAATCACAATCTCTCAGCCATGTACAGGATGACACTTTTTGGTATGCTGACTTGATTTGTGTCCGCGCACAAGACAAGGCCGTCGCCTTCATTAATGTGAACTCACAGAAAATATTCATGATCACATCGTCAGCCACACAGCAGCAGATGACTTGCAATACTTTATATGGACACAAATGCATCTAATGTACACACATACTATAAGTAGTACACATGATGAACGATCGCCTGCCTGCCTGCCTGCCTATTAAAGATTCCAAAAATATTTGGTCATATCACAGATATTATCTGTCTGATAGAATGAAATAAGTGTATTGATTCATTGCAGTCACAACAATTGCTAACTGCACAGAAGGAGCTGAGGAAGCAAGGCTCATGTTTTGTCAATACAGATAAATGACAGGATCAATAAAGCATGGAAATGGGAAATTTTTCGGGGAACAGGAAGAGATTTTCATAGAGGTACTCGATGGATACAGATACAGGTAAACACTGAAAACTCTTTCTTTTTCTGATTTCTGTGTTCAACATCAACTCTGTATTTAATAAAATGTAAGGTAATAATTAGACATTTACAGTCACAAATCAACTTAATTTGTTCGACTGACAATAAAGTTACTGAACTGTCTCAAAGTACAGGTTAAAAGGAAAATCAAATGAAAAACAACTTTACTTAATTGATTAGGTAGCGAGGGAGGTAGCGAGCGGCAGAATATGTAGAATAATCGCCAACACATAAATACGGCTCACAATTTGCAGCGATTTAACGATTTATATCAAAAGGAACAATATCTCTTTAGGTGCACATTACACATGTATTATATATTTAATGGCCGTCTGTGCTCTATTACTTACATTCAATGTGCATGCACTAGTACGAGCTCGTATTGAGCTTCAACCATTTTGTTACATTTGTACACTAGCCAATGGTAATAATAATCTTATTTATATTTGTGCTGCATGCCACATGTTCTGATTCTCCCGTTCAATCCAACAACACAAAGTATTACATGAACTGATAATAATATGTATGTAAGTAGTAAGTACATAATAGAAAAGCAACAGAAAAAAGGAGCCATAGACTTGTTATATGATTTGTACGGTTATTATGAAAGCAGCTAAGCCAACAAAGATAATTTACCACGTACATACATACTTAGTGTTAGTAGTGCTCGAATGAAATAAGTAAAGGACAAATATTTACTGATTTCTACTCACCCGCAAAAGTGTAGCCGACATTTCCACTGAGGCACTCATTCTGAATTCATTCCTTTCAGACGAACGAACTAATTATAAAAATCCTTGTTGCTTTCAGCAAACAATTAACAAACAGGCCAATTATTTTGCACACCAATTCATCGGATAGTTTCTATCGAGAAATCAGAAATCACTTTTACAATGATGATCAGGTCTAATTTCTGCATCTATTTATTATTCACTGTTCACTATTCACTTTCTCTCACTCTCCGTCCACAATGCACACAGCACAGCAACTGAACGTGCAACTGAACGTGCAACTGAACGTGCAACTGAACGTGCAACTGAACGTGCAACTAAACAGCAACGTGCCAGCGTCCACTTTGATGAGTAAAGAATCAGCTGGAAATTAGAGATGACTCATTTGCATAAACATTCCTTAGTGGTAAATAGATAATTTCCTGAGAATCATTCACTGTAAATATTGTTCGCACGTTTATCACCAAGTCAAAATATTTATTTACCACCAACTGCCGGCTACTTAGTGCCTAGAGAATAATAAATATAGGAATGTAGTAGGATCACCTGAAGGATGATTGTTTCTGTAATTTTGTCGAATATCTGGCGAAAAAGAGCTGCAAATAGTTGTCTTGCTTGTTTGGCTTTATCTGTGCGCTGTATCTGTTGTGTGCTGGGCGCTGGGCGCTGGGTATGTGCATCAACTTTTCATCGATTTCTTTCTTCTGAAAATAATGTGCTTTACACTTCCTTAATTGTGTACATCGATTGCATCACTCTGTGGCAATATTATTTCACAAACAGAAATCTACTTGCAAGCATCACACACATGCGAGAAGCTGCACAATTAAGATGTTGACAAGAGCCTCATCTATCTTATCACCCCTTTTTTATTACCTTAGCAAATAATGTTGTCTGTTCTGGTTATTTTTCACTAAAAGTTCTGTGAGTCGTCCGTTGCGTCCTGGTGATGTGCAAATTTCAGTGCAAGTAGCAATAAAACATATCTGAAATGTTGAAGGAAACTTGACTTGACTCAGATACAGACTCAGACTCAGATACTCAGATACTCAGTCAGTCTCACTCACTGAAATACAGACAGTCGAGTCGACTTGAAATTCCTCTCTTACAACATCACAGTCAGAGGATGGATGGTCACAATAAAATTAAGTGAGCGAGATAAGCTCCACTGAATGCTAATTGCAAGTTGTTTAATGTCATATGTGATGTGTGTGTGTGTAACCACCTTCTTGAACTGAGCTGACAACTTCTGGGAAAATCAGACGCACATCATGTAATAACGCTAGTACAAAAGAAAACAAAATCAAATAGGAAGCGCTATTGACTCAATTCTCTCTGTTTGCAAATTTCAGTCGTTATTTCGGACGTCTTTATTACATTCCTTCAAAATCGATCTAAAAGAAAATTCAAAACAAATCAGCTAAATAAATATCTTACGTGACACGAGGGTTGCAGTTATGAGCGAAACATTTGATGCTTGCAGAACTAGAATTTAGACAGAAGCCTGCAACTTGGATGATTACGGTTAGTCAAACCATTGATAAACACCTACATACTAAAGTATAAGGCTCACTTATTGTCTACAGTAGAGAACGTTGTTGTATTGTATTCTATGTATGTATGCATAACACAAATTAAGAGCTAGAAACTAGTCTACTCTACTTAGTAGCTCTTGCTTATCCACTTTGAAATCAAATTCACTTCTTTTCCAACACACACACACAACCACTTGTGTGTGTGTGTCTCCTGGCTTGGAGTATGCAACACATAAACAGATAGGTACTGCATGCCTACTTTGTCCACTGCACAGAACGAGTAACTTTATATGCTTTTTATATATTGGGGTATTTTATTCCACATCATCGTTTAATTTAATTATTTATTATACACTATGCGTTCCTAGCAGTGCATCTACAGACATTGGCTCTGCTGTTGTTGTCTTGTAAATATTCGAGCATGCTTGCTGGTAGCACGAAGCCAGTTTAGTCTGTATTATCTGTATGCACCCTGCATACAGATAAAGTACAACCAAGTACCTAACAGTAAGTTGTACATGAAATTATTTTTACTTTATATATACTACTATGTACTATGTGCAAAGCGACCTACCTTAATTACATTCTCTGCCAGTGCTCGGTGCTCGGTGCTCGGAATGTGCACTACAAACTACAAACCAACGTGCGACCCCTGCTCAATAGACAAACACTATAAGGGTTTCTGTGGCACAGGAGCTGCACAGAATGTAAATGCGTGTGTGCCTTCTATTCAGCCATTTTTATGTCCTGTACCAGGATCCCTTGTAAGTGCACAGGAGGATGCACCCTCACAGTGTCAAAGAGTGCCCTTTCCTATGTGACTGCTGGCCTGCACAGGAAAACCCAAAGGACAATAAATACAGTAATAATAAGGGTGCATGTAACCTGATGTACACCATTATAAATCATATCTATCCACATTAGTATGTATGTGATGTATCTTGTGTGTGTAGGTACGCAGTGTTCCTAATCCCTAGCATTCCCATAAATTCAACTGATATATCACCAACAACAATTCTAATGAAATGGCTCAAAATTCTATCTAGAATGTGATGCAATGCAAATGAATTGGAGGTAGATGTTTGAGGTCAAAGCAAAGGCTGACCTGTTCTGTGCCCTATTCACGAGTGTTCACGTTCAGGGAATTCAATTTCAATTTATTCTAGAAATGAACAAGTAAATGCCTCAAATGACAATTGAACTGACAACAGCCACTTTCTTTTGATATTCCAAAGTTGGCCACTGTTTGTACGTTTTTGCATGAACGTTGAGGGAGAGACTGATGGAAGAGTGAACAGCACACGACATGCAATGTGGCATACATATAATTGCAAATCAATTTTTTTATCTCGAGGCTGTATGATATGTACCTTCTGTTAGTTCTGTTGCTAGTTTACTGCTCGGCAAACATTCCCTGTAGCACAACGGAATCAAGTGAGATTTTGGGTTGACATCGCACTCAGTGCTCTGTACAAATGTTCACTTATTCACTCGCTGCTAATAAACAAGATAACACTCGTTCCACAATTCTTTGATATTTACATGCCGATTCCACTTTTAGAGTCGAAATTATTTGTTTACGTCCACCTGACGGGTGACAATGCTTGATAGCAGCACCAATAAGTCACTAGGCATAGCCCGCCACCATATAATTCAACACTGACAATTCAATAGAGTTCTCTGTTTCTATTTAGCAATGTGTTTGCATTGTTTCCTGTTTACGCAGAAACAAATCCCTCGTGCAAATTTCCAGTCACACGCATCAAATGGGTTTTTGCGTGGGTTTGATTCTTCGTTGACTGTGTGTTGTGGTTGAAACTGACAATCGACTGGTGCTATCAATGGGGTTAGACACACAGGACACGAGAGAACGATAGGGATAAGGATAGAGAGTACGGTGAGTACGGTGAGTACGGTGAGTACGGTGGACGGTAAGGTTGATTGGCACTGCAGGTAGGATTACTATTATTGCAAGGATAATGTGGAATGGTAAATGGTAAAAGGCGGAAATAAATCTCCTCCCGCACATCAGTCACGTACAACAGTGAGCGAGCAACTGATTAGTGAAGCCAGTCCACTGTGTTCTAGCAGATCTGTGAGCAGAGACGACTAGGGGATGAAAATCAGGGGAAATCGTCGTCGTACTGTACCATAGCGTGTCTGCAGATCCACCAGACGTGCACACCATTCCTCTATGTTGTAGAGTGTGTTTGGGTGGATCGTGCTCTTGTTATGCATTCAATGCATGCAAGTACATTACATACGTATGTATGGAAGGTAGCGAGAGAGCAAAGGGGGGTTCATACTGTGTACTGGGATGCCTTGTAAACTAAACACATGGATGCATAGGAATACAAAGCCCACTAACGACTGCACAAATACACGAACGTTGCATTACAAAGCAATTGGTTGGTAGTACAAATGCTGTTCACTGTTTTTCTAGTTGGCTTGGAGAGAGTATACAGTAGACACCTACAGACAGGTGACAGGTAGGCAGTAGACACTTTACAGAACAGAATAGCTCAAGATTCCTGTTATATAGAGCTACTTGCCTTACATAGCAACTTGATGGCTTTCCTTGATCCGCCACGATGGAAAACAGAAAATATACACAACATCTACTAATGCACTCATCTACAATACATTCTCGTCTTTGATTGCACAGATTACCTACGAGATTTTTATATTGTCGTTCCTGGTAGACACGGCAAATTATTATACCGCTCATTTTGCAGCTGACATTATGTATTGCTACAGCAATTCACAAATAATGTCATCAATTTGAACATTTCCGTGCAAGCCACTGATTCAATGGCTGCGAAAAAATCCACACTCAAAAATTATTCAAAGCAATTCGTCGCCATTTATGAGTTTCAAATTTCAAATTTTCCACAGCCCCACTACTTGATTTTATGCATTACTTTAGTGGTAGCTAAGAATGAATACAAATCAACATACTGTACCTCTACTTATTGTTAGTGGGCGAGTGTTGGCAACTCTGAAATGGCTATAGATATATGGTATGGGTAGGTACATATATCACCTAGAGGCTTCATTTTTTGTGTACTTGTACCAGTGCATGCCTTTAGGAGTTATGATTTTAAGAAAGTATTTATATATACCGTTTATAGTTGTTTTAATAACGATGGAAAGTACTGCACAATATAATCAATCACAATACTACGTAAGCATGGATATAGTGCCTTAAAGGTTATCAGCAGTTATAAAACCTAACTCGACAAAACATAGAGATGGCTGGTAGTCAGGTGTGCAAGTGTAGTAGAATTCCGAAATTCCTATACGTAACGTATTAACTGGCTTTCAGAGTTGTTGTACTTAGCTGACTTGAATTTCAAGGATTGTGCTGTAGTACGAGTGACGAGTGACGAGTACGTAGCACGTATGTAGTATTTAGCTACACAAGAAGCAGAAGAAGAAGACGAGAGCAGGTAGAGCAAGTGAGCGTTGTGCGTTTACTTTTATCTTTGTGCATCCTACCTTCTACCTACATCTACCTTGTAGTGCACGATCTGTTCGAGGAGATGACTCGATTGAACATTACACGAACGAAGGGGTGCATCCAGTTCGTAGCCAGAGCAGACACTTACCTTGGTGCATATGTACAACTTTATCTCTTCTAGAGGGATGCTTAGTGGCTACCAAAAATCTGTTCCACCTCACCCCATCCAATTACTCCACTGTTCATTACTACGATTTCTTACGTCTACGACGCAAAGTAGTCACTTTACCTGAATCCTAACATCAGCATTCTTACTTTTATTTTACATTACTTTTCCTCTGAAGGTGACAAAATTGTTGAAATGAATTGACAACGAACACAGACTCCTTTGCAAATGAACCAGTGCCAATAAGTCATTGTTTACTTTAAACGATGTGGTGTACAATGTGATGTCAAAATGGATGAGATGAAACTGATGGCATTTCTTGGAACACACAAATGCTACCAGCTCGAATGTTGCACAAGTGTGGAGATGCTGTTTGTGCATTGAATTGTT
>JABASC010004707.1:0-11390 GCA_019776185.1 Plutomurus gul | reverse complement strand
ATATATATACCTACATATAGTGGTGTAGTGGCTTGGTGGCGTGCAGCGCCGGCGGCTCACACCGTCTCCGGTTGGAAATCAAGTCTCAATGGAGACCTGTACTGGTCAGACTTAAAAAAATGCACAACAAGCAACAAATTTCAGTGTCCAATTTTGTCCCATTTTGCCCAAGACAGCGCAATTAACATTGCAATTGTAATACTTCATATACATACATAAATGGAAAATTTGGTGACTTTTGGACCAAATCAGCGGAAATAGCAAGGTAAAACCCATTTCGCTAATAGTTTCGCTCCGTAGTGTACACCTAAAAGGCAAATAAGCAAATATTTAGACCTCTGTATCAAGTGGAAATAATAACTTCTCAATCAATTAAGCAATCAATTAAAAGTGTTCTATTTAATTACATAAACATTTAAGCAAAATCACTCGCAATCAATACAGGCAGTAGGCAGTTGGTTTCCATTTTTTGTTATCCTGCATGGCTAGTTGAAGTAGTAAATATTTAAATATATCTACTCGTATATATTTTATCCCTAATTTCCCTAAATGAAAAAGTCCACACCCACAGAAGGCAAGGCCTTTCAGTAGGCAAAACTACTTTTTTATGTATGTATTTATCTTCACTAAAGAGATTGTAAAGGCTTTAATCCGAACTCCATTCGTTCATTGTATATGGTAATGTATGTACTTTCGATTTATAGACTGACTCTGTAGATACTCTTCAACAACAATTCATTCAATATCCGAAGAAATTTCAGTCATTATAAGCTGGAAAATAAAAATCACGTACGCCAATATTGTACTTCCGATCTAAATAAAACAAAAAGACCATTAGTAAACAGAGAGATGACACAACCAAACAGTATTTGCTTGAAAATCTCGTGCTGCAATGTAATCACATGATGTTTCACTAGTATTTAATATGACTTGTAACTTGTGACCACAATTTATTAGCCTAGGAATTTCTGCGTTACGTAGGTTATGAACAATTATTGAACAAAGTGCATGAGACCGTTCCCACATCACCTGGTGCCTATATCCAGCGACAGTAGCATTGAAAGATGTTCACTTTTCACATACATTTCTCATATTTATCTATGCTTTTTGTGCGAGCATATTTTTATGCGTGGTGAATGATTACGTGGACGAAATTTTTGATTGGATAAATAATACTGAATAAATAAAAATTATTACTTTCTGTGAATTCTTTCCGAAAAAATTAGGCTGCACTGCCAAAACATGCATTTAATGCTGCAATGTATAATTTCCCAACCTAATTAGCCACCCCTAGGGTTAAGGGTAATCTGGGCTCCACCACTACCTATACTAAGTATATTCTCTTACCGCAGGGAAGAGCTGGTGGTCAATTTTGAACAAATTTTTTGCCGTCAGTGTGAACTTCCACTTGATAATCCATTTAGCTACTTTTACTAGCTGTTTGCAATGTTGAAAAATGCAATAATAAATGTATAAATTACAAACACCAATATAAAAAGTCACGGAGTGAATTAGAATTACATTAGAATTAATGTATCATTACTTACTTCATCAATCGTTGACCCATTATCATTGTCGTTGTATAGAAAATTTAGAGAATGTCCACAACTTCTTGTAACCAATAGGTCGCGAAGCTCATCTTTCGTTTTCTGCATCTACATAGGTAATATACACAAACGTATATATAGAAAATCAAACCACCGAAAGAAAACAGTAAATAGGTGAACAAACTGTAAACCGATACCAAATGAAATAAACAAACCGTATTTTGCATATTTTGACCGAAATTGACAATTAGGAAAGTGGATATAATGGACACACATATTCGTGATAACTTTGTATTAAGTCGCAAATCCATATTCCTCGTATTGTAGGTTTGACTTTTAATTAATATAACGAATTCATCAATGAGATCACTTGTTGAATTAGCTAAGATAATGATAATGTAAACTCCACTAATATTTGAAAATATTTCGAAACAGTTTTTCAGTAAAGTAAACCGTTCAACAAAATCTTTCAAAGACTCTTTTGTGTCTTTCGACTTCTTCAAAATTATAGGACTGCCTATTTGTTGTACGATGTTGCTCCTTGTGAATTTTAAGTGCAGCTGTAAATAAGTACATAATTGGGTGCAAAAACATTCGTACAAATCTATTAAAGTGACTCCAACGACTATCGTGAAGGAAATGGCATAAGCAGGGCCCAGATTTGTGAATAAATCGTTTTGTAAATAAGCTATCCATCTAATCCAAGCTATTTCAGGCAAAATGGCGGAGTTCACTTGAAGTGGGGTAGGTTCTGTGGAATTCCCGTGCACCTTGTAGTAAGAATACGTAATAATTACACTTGTAGCCATTTTAAACACAAGAGTAAAACAAGTAGCAAAAAGGTAGAAATATTTTCCTTTAAAAATTTTGCTGCAATGTTTGTTTTCCCTAATTTCACAGTATCCAACGAGTTTGTCGGATGACTTTATGAGATAAATTGCAGACTGACACTTTACTAACGACCAAATTCTTATGACAAAATCGCCGAAATAACTAAATAGCATTTGTGTGTAGAACACAATTTCATCGGTCAGTTTACCCCTACCAATTGCTGTGACCGAATGGTTGTTCAGGAAAAAATCTATATTGATAGTAATACCACATAAAGCGATAAATATAGCACATGCCACAATAGGGTGAAAATAGTTGCAACGAAATTTTTTTGATCTTATTCGCGGAGAAGCGCTTGTAAAATATCCAAAAATCCATCCAAAGAAAATTAAAATGGACAACAATTGACGTTCCATTTTTAGGTCAGACTCTGAGACTACTTCGGAAATGAAGTATCTAAAACACTTGGAGAACTATACCACGATATTCCCTGAGTTGTAGATCTAGTATGTAATTTATGTGTGTACATTATCAATATTATCCGTTCAGTAAGTAAACAAGTAATCCTAAAATTAGTTAGTGGATGTATAAGTAATTAGTTTTTATTTGCTTTTGACTTTGCAAGTGACAAGTACGAAAATGTATATATCTAGTTAGTACGGCGAAATAGTGACACTTCGAAGTTGGACAGAACCAATCAATTAGCCTATACAAAAATTATTGGTTGCGCTGTTCACAAAACACTTCACTTCTCCTGTGCTGACACAATGGTACCGTGATTGCCGTGATTGATGAACATGCAGTAAATGATGGCAATTGCATTTCATTTGTATTTGTGCTATCTTCGAAAACTATACAATGACTTCTTCAAATCTTCAAACCTTACACGTGGAAGTGTTTAATTACGTGAATATCCTATAACAGCTGCACCATTAAATATGGGCTTTATTAATTCCAGTTTCTTTTAGTCAACAATTTCGCCAGTTTATAAGGTGATTGCGATTGTGGATGGAATTTTTGATGCAAATAAATCGTCCTTTCATCCCTTTCAGTTATATTACTTGGCCGCTGGCTGTGGAATTCTCATTAATTAGAAGTTGAAAAATAAAAATCACATATGCTAATATTGTTGCTCCGATCTAAAACAAAAAATTGAACATGCAGTAGAATCACCTGAAACAATTTAAATCGTACTCACTAATGTAAACCGTATTACATAGTAACTATCGTGTGGACACGTAAAATGTAAATGTAACTCTTACTGCAGGAAAGAGCTGGTGGTTTACGTTGAAAAGACCTTGTGCGGTCAGCTTATAATTCCAATTAATAATCCATGCAGCTACTGTGCTCACCTTCACAAATATCATAACTGATCATTACTGAATCTTACAAAACGCTGTAAACAAATGAGCTAGTAGAATCATAGTTTACTTCTTCAGCAGTTGATCCACCAGTTTGTGGATAATTCAAAAGACAATTTGCGATCCGCACATTCCTTGTGACCAATAGGTCAATAAGTAAGCCCTTCATTCTTTGCATCTAGGTAGATATAAACAAATAACGCAGGAATCCGTACAGTAAATAAAAAAGCGATAGATTTGAATTGAACAAACCGTATTTTGTATGTATTGTCCGTGATTAGCAATTAAGAAAGTAATTATAATGGATGAAAAGATTCTAGATACTTTCACATTCAGTTGAAAATACATACTTTCTGCTTTGTAGGTCTGACTTTTAACTAATGCGACACATTCATCAATGAGATCAACTGTTGCTGCAGCTAATAGAACAATAATATAAACTCCAGTAATATTGGAAAATATTTCGAAACAATTTTTAAGCAAAATAAACTTTTCAACAAATTCGTTGACAAAGTACGATTTCTCCATATCTTCAGTAACGACAGGTCCCGCCGGTGCTACAATGATGCTGTGTGTATAATCCGTTCTCAAGTTCTCCTCTAAATACGATTGAAGTTCTTTGCAAAAACATTCATACAAATCTACCAAAGCTACCCCAATTACAATTGTAAACGATATTGCGAAAATAGGTGCGAAATTTGCGCAAAAATCATTCTCCAACCAAACAATCCACCGAATCCATGGTATTTTCGGCAAAAGTGTGTATTTCACTTGAAGAGTGATAGAATCTTCAGAATTTACGTGCACAGCAGAATAATTAAAATACGTCTCGGCAATCCTATTTACAGTCTCAAACGCAACTGTGAAACATATTGTTGAAAGGTAGAAATGCTTTTGTCGGAATGCTTCGTTGTAGCCATTTTTGAACCTTCTTTGACAGAAAACTGAGAGCTCGTTTGATGACGTAATGAGTTGAATTGCGGACTTACAAGTTAATAACGACCATACTCTAATTACAAAATCGCCCAAAGAATCGCACAATATCTGAGTGTAGAAAATGATTTGATCCGTCAGTGCTGCTTTAAATCTACCCGCTATACCATCATTACTACTGATATAATCAAAAGTTACCGCAGCATTTAAAAATGTTAGAACTGTGATCAATACAACTACAAAGTGACAATATTTGAAACGAAAATTTTTGGATTGTATTATTGGAGATGCACTTGCAAAATATCCGAAAATCCATGCTGAGAAAATAATTAGGGAAATCAATTTGCAGCCCATTGCATTGAAACGTTATATGCTTTTACATAGAGTCCTATATCCTATAGCTCGTTTTTCATTAAGTATGTACAGATAGACTGATTTGTAATCCTATTTAAGCAGTGTAAAGTAGAACTTTATACTGCATTGAAACTGTTATGGTTTGAATAAACAAGCAGTGTATCATGTTCTTTTGAACCAGTGTAGTAAATACCTGCTGCACTACCATCCACTAAAATGTCTACTGCTGGACTAGTTAGTTTGTTAGTAAAAAGGTAATTGATGATGTCGGTAATACTAACCTATTATCATATTAATTTAGACAATAAATGTCAAAGAATTAGGAAATCAGAATGTGAACAAATAAATTAAAATGATTGTTCTTTTCCTTGCGTGTGTATTTTCATTTAATAAAAAACACTTTATTTTCCAATCAATACACACACAATTCAATTTGCTTCTCATTCTGATGAATGTATCATGAACGTTCTATACGTTTAAGGTGTAGTAATAGGTATGCTGTTGTATAGTAGTATATATGCATTTACGTTTGTATAACGATAAGTCAAAAAATTGGCTGAACAAAAAACTCTTTGAAAACTAACATCGACTTTGTTATCTCTACCATTCGAATCTAAGGATGACAATAGTTACAGTAAACATTTAAAACACATATAATACACATCAAGTTTTGTTAGCAAGTTCTGCATAATATTTTCTATTTCTAATTATTTATTACCTACCTATGCTACTAGTACAATATAATATGACTATATTCTAGCTACTTAATGTGTAGGTATATTATGTTGCATATTTATCATCTTTCACCACTTTCCAAAACCCACAAATATAATTTGCAATGGTACACACAACAGATTTCTAACAATCAAACAACAAAGATTCCATACACTGCTCTACTTCTACACTACCAATGTCTCCGATAATAAACATTTCAATATGCTTGCAATATCATGTGTGTACCACCTAGACTGATTTTTAAAGCTAATAATAATATACTTAAAGTAAATAATACAAAGTAATGTATGAACCAGTGTGCATATACCACAGCTAAAGGAACCTGTGGCAAGTACATGATTCTCACAACACTCGTTTTTGTACTTACCTTATTTTACGTTCTAAAATCCTATTAGTACTAATTTCTTAAACTGCTTATCCATACGTTTACATAAAATAACAAAGGTATGCTTCAATGACAATGGTCAAATCTAAGTTAATGCCATTTGCTTTCTTTATTAGTGCAACACGGCCGCATACAATTCTTAATGCATCCATACAGGATTTTGTTTGCATAACAGCCTGGACCTATATAAGCTATAAAGTCCTTACCTGTAGTATGCACTTTTACCGGGTTGCTTATTGTTAGTGCCAGATTTTTTATTGTTACGTACCAAATATGTTGTTTATTACTATAAAACCTTGTTCTCAATTACTACAAGTATAGATTTATGGATTGCAACAACTAAAGTCAACATCACCCGCAATATTCCATTAATTTAGTTTCTTTTTACGTGGTTGACACTTTCAGCGATATTCTACATATATACAAGATATTATTTTATTCATTATGTGGTAATTAATTATACTTACTGCAATTCTCTTATGGATAGTTTATTTATGGATGTATGTACATTTGATTTGTACATGTTTTATTAATCTTTCTACTTTTAGGTATTCCTTAGTATAAATGTTACACTAAAGTACAGTTCTTTCATAATTTTGTGCTCCCCTTCCATCACAATCTATCGTATAAATTCTGTGACAGGGAAAGAACAAAATTATTAGAGATTTCTGCATTTAATTTAAAATTTATTGATAGTAATGGTTATCTACCGCCCACGCATCTTAGTTTTACTTAATCGATTACTATTTACAGGGTATATTCCTTGAAATACATAATTTGTTCAATGATTGTTGTAGAGATTAAATTGAAATAAGTTAGTAAAGACAAAACTTTTCAATACTCTTAGGTTATTAATAATTAAAAGGAGGTGGTAGTATCTATTATTATATATATCTAGCTATACTATAGTTCTACTCCGTACTCACAATTTACATTATATACCTACCTACAAGTCAACTTCACTGCATCTATGCATTCAGTTCGTGCTAATGTAAAATCGGTACAAGAGTTTTACTGTTTGATCAATTCTTGTTAGAAAATCCTACAAAATCTATGTACAGTCAGCAGGACAATAAGTACAATACGTACAGACATCTTCAGATCTGAGCTCATTGGAAACCAGAGAATAAATCCATTCCTGTGCATTGTGGCGGTTCGTGCACGCTTTACGCGAGAAGAGGTAGTGAAATTTCAAACGTTTTGCTTAATTGAGTATTTAAGTCATTGATTCATGGCTAGACCATAAACACGTCTACGAGCGAAAAAAAGTTATTTCGGTCTGGCATCAAAATACTCTTTGGTACAGCTACCCATACAGGAAACGAACTCAAATACATCATTATATCATTACGTACGATTATATATGCGAGGCATCGGTCAAGACTAGAATTGTCGAGTTCTTTATATTCACTATAATAATAAATGAGAGAGCACGGTTGCGTAAACATTGCTCATTCCTAATTATCTGTGACCAGCTAAAAAGAAAAGTACCAGCGGCCAGTATATGTATGGGTGCACGGGAACGTAAGTATGAATGGATAAGCTTATGCAGCTTATAATCAGTTATTCAAGCAATGTTGTGCTAATTGAGATTTGTTTACATGTTTTTGAGCCCAGTCCAAAGAGTAATACATTTTTAGGTAATCTGCTTACACATTGCATTGAAGTAAAGCATCCTCTGGTCATCCTCCTCCTCTCAATAAAATAAGCTTCCGGCTAATTATTAGACTACATATTATACTATGGACTTCTAGGCATTAGTATCCTACCGCACTAACAATAAATGTATCTTACAATATAATAGATGGACGATTGGAAGATGAAAAATGTACACACATTTGTAGTAGTAAGTACTGATGTTTGTAAACGTAGCAAAAACAGCTAAAGAATACATTTATTACAACTAATCATCTTTAATTTTACGAAGGTACTGAATTGTATAGATGGGTAAACATGTAATTGGGTGTACATGTTCAGTTTGGTATTAACTAACCAATCTGAAAAGACCTTACTGACAAATTTACGGTCTTGGACTTTAAAATATACATGCAAGTCGAAATTAACATGTAAATCTACCTCAGAACTATAATATAACTATATATCTATACCTATGAGAATACATTTGTAATGGCTACATATATAGTATCTACAGTGAACTCACAAAAAGTATTTAATCAGTAAAACCAATAGGTAAGTACTTGTAATTATTGTATTGTTTTGGATTCACTCTTGATATTTCAGATTTGGGACGGTAGTTGGTCTTTAATTTTCTGATTTGCTATTATTTTGGCTGCTACGATCCGGGTTTTCCCAAACAGATATTTTCTCAATATTCTGGCATACAATATCATTCCTCATAGTTTTAAAAACTACTGTAGTAGTATGATGAGTAATAAGTTTAATCGTGTGTAGCCATCACTAGCTGCCTTTTCAATCTTCGTCTTCGCAGAAAGGTGTCCCAGTAGCATAAGCAATTTTGGAGAGTGGCAGTCTTCTTTTCTCGATTCGGACCAGATCAACACATCCGATAAATCCTTGATGATAACTAGCAGGAACTTCTCCAGGTAAAACTGATCCAGCCACACCACCTGCGATATTAAATGCAAATAAATCCATTGAATGCAGTGCTTGTATATGAGGATGCACAAATCATTGATAATTAATGCAAAGTCATGGTGTGAAATTTTTGTCTTGGGACAAAACACTGGTTGTCAGATCAGCAAGATTGTATTGACGTGCAGAGATTAAGCGATTTCATTAAATCAGCATGAAACGCAATTTATCTACGTGTTATTAGTTGTCAATTAAACGTTCATAGAAAGTCAGTGAAGATGCAAAGGCAGATGATCTGAAAGCAAAATATACCAATCCAGAATCTCCCATCTGAGACGAGTACATTGCTGCCAACGGGGGCAGTGGCCCTTTGCGGCGTAGAGCCATCCACCTGAAGAACTATTAATCTCCTTCGTCTTGCAATTAACAATTGATGCCATCGTCCATCCGTCAATTTCACCTGTGAATTCACGCGTCATCAATTACTATTGTTATTTCATAGTCATCTTCATAGTTCACACATTATAATTTTTACTACACGTTAGGTTAAGCAAAGCATTGAGCCTACCAATGAATAATTTTAGCATTTCTCGACAAGGTTTCTCCATTGAAGCAATCGAACATTTTCTATATGAGTAATACGCTATTGGTGAGGTAATATGTAATATGTTAATGGTCTAACTATATTCTATTCTTAATGTTTATTTGCAACCATTACATATTGCACACTACTTATGTATTATTGGAGCTAATTATAAATAGGACATCACTAGAATAGGGACACGACTAATAACAATAACTAATTAACAACGACAAATTTGACACAATTTTCACCTTATAAGTAAAACGTCGTACAATGAAATGAATTACTGGATTTCTACCATGATCAATCAATTCTCATATTTTCTTTCAACTGGAACAGCATTATCGCTCGTCTCTCCAAAAGTATTTCTCCAATGTATTAATAATGTGCGTTTTCCCTTTCGCACACAAGTAATGGCTGCATTTAATTTTGCATACTATAGGTACGCATATAATGTTTTCAGGCTATAATTCCCTTCCATCACATTTGCTAAGAAATTATATGCTGGAAAGTTTCCGCTTCCTGAAGTAAAGAATAAACTACCTATGCGATAGCTCTTGGCCAGTTAATGGACCGTGAAAACATGAATTGACAATTAACTTGCACGTAAAGGGTTTATTACAATTCTGAATTCTTTAACAAAGTGGAAGATATTTATTTCTAGGCATTCGTATAAGTAAAACGACTGCAAACAAAATAGCACATTCTTAAAACTGTAATATCTAGGTCAGAAAGTAGCCATTAGGTATTACACCTTACGTAAGTAAGCCTTAAGCACAGAAATATATTAACTTACTTTGGATCGTATGATGACAGGTCGTTTATGTTTGGCAGCACCCAAATCAATACGGAGTTCTGGGAAGCCATCGACAATGAACAGACCCAAGTAGCCACGTCGAGACATAGAATCCCGATGGGTATTTTTTCCAGTCCAAATAATCACCCCAGGGGTTTCACTTGTGGTTCGGAAGACTATCTCTATAAATTTAGTTATTCTATTTATTTCTTTTATTCTTCTAATTATGTTATACTTATTATTTTTAACAATTTAAAAAAAAATTACCCATACGGTTGCGTCTCTGTGCTTTAACTCTGTTTAATATACAATCAAAGTCAGTCATTTAGTTTTTGAATCAATTAACAAAAATAACTGTATAAAAATTGACTATTATAAAGAAAAAGTATGATGTAATATGAATTATTTAATTAAAAGACCAAAAGTTACACCACCACACGTGAAGAGGTGGTTTAACAATGTAATATGGAATTAGTATACTTATTATTAACTATTTAAGTTATGTTTGTATGCATAGGAGCCATTCGTTAGTTATAGAAATAAGTTAGTGGAGCAAGAAGGACCTTTCCACAAAGTCATGCTCAAGCAGAGGAACAAATTCATCTTCATCAACAAAATCTTCATCTGGCATAGAGTCAATGACGCTCGTTCCGTCATCCTTCTCAACTTCCCCCGTTTCATTGCCGAACAATTCATCCAATTGAGAATCGAAATGCTCGTTATAGAAATCATCATAGTCGGAAAAGTTGAAAGACTCGCTGAAGTAGTGTTCAAGGATA
Source organism: Plutomurus gul (assembly GCA_019776185.1). Classification (NCBI taxonomy): domain Eukaryota; kingdom Metazoa; phylum Arthropoda; class Collembola; order Entomobryomorpha; family Tomoceridae; genus Plutomurus; species Plutomurus gul. The sequence continues at coordinate 533 of JABASC010004707.1, read as the reverse complement.
GAGTAGATACAAGAGCAAACAAATAAAGCATATAGCATTAGTTGATTAGAAAATCCAAGAAAGCTTCCTCATTAATTATTCAACCGTTATATTAGTACATAGTAGATGAATACTAACAACATTAACCAAAACTGTGTATCCCACACTCCCAACCCCAAATTGTAACATGTTAACTATGATGAATTGTAGAGGGATTGAAATAAACTTACTGTTTGGCAACTTTTCTAGGAAACTTAAGAAAATTTTGTCCATTAAATCTAACCGGCCCTGGAATTTCCTTGCCTATGGATTTTAAGACAATGACAATTGATATCCCGACAGATTACACTAGTACTAGTAATACGTTAAATCATAGAAATAATTGATTCTTCATTTCTACTGCAGAATAAAGAAACTTACGACTTTCGCAAGATTTTCCAGAAAATTGAGGAGGACAAAGACAAACAAACGACTCAAGACGTGGAAAGCAAGTACCACCATTGTTACACGGCGACACGCTGCTTCCGCAGGGTGGACCTAAAACAAACACACGT
>JABASC010004706.1:0-11390 GCA_019776185.1 Plutomurus gul | reverse complement strand
TCTCCGGTTGATTTCTCGCTTTTCTACTAATGATATTTTCATTGTGCCTATGTGTGCAATATTTGTAGTATTTACTTACATTGTGCATGTTAAGTGCAAAGTTGTTGATATTGATAGTGTGCATATATTGTGTATAGAGAGAGTGAGAGGTTTGTTTGTGTTTATTGGTAGTAGTTGATGTGAAGTTGATAATTAGCCTTGCCTTGAGTTGAGAGCACAGAATACACACACAGAGATTTGAGAACAGCAGCAGAACGGAATCAAGTCGCTTGGCTATATTTATAATGAAGAGAAGTAGTAACACATTTCAATTTAAAGCCAAAAGGAAAAGACGGAAGCCAACCGATCTTCTCTCTCTCTCAATGTGTGACTCAGTCTGTCAGTTGTTCGGCAGTTAGTTAGTGCTCTGCCATAGTCCGATTACATGTTGTGTTCCATTTACTTTTTAGTATCAGAGAGAGACCTTATATTATTAAAGCAGTAGGTATACGTTCTTTGAGTCGCCTTCACTTTTGCTCTCTGGTCTTATTACAGCGAGATTCATTTCGTTTCCTTTGCCAAGCCTTATATATCACGTATGTACACACACACACACAGGAGGCAGTGTGTTTATTTAGATAAGGAATTTTTGTGCTCATCTATAAAAGTCATCTGTTCTCTTTTCATGTCATGTCTGTTGTTGGCTTCAGTATACATATACGTAGTAGTAGAGAACAGAAAGAGAATTGGCTGCACTTCCCACTCTTTATTTTTACTGTTTTCAATGGCAAATCACTAACGAATGGAAGTTATGACTACAAATAATGTAACATTAAACAAACCATAACAGAAACGCACACACACACACACACATCACACACACACACACACAGTACACACGAATATTTGTCCATGCGATTACTACTCTACTAATAACAATTAGCACAGACTCTAATCAAAGACCCATCTTCTCCTCTGTGTACCATTATTTACATTGGCGAAAAGAGTTAGGTAGTTGTTTGGATATGTATAATATGAATTTTATACTAGGTCTTCCCCTTGAGCGTTGAAATTCACGTTTTAAATGAATGATGAATATTCAATGCGTACTTCAAATAATTAGTGACTTGACTCTTTATATTTAAATTTAAATACGAATAGAATAATGGTGGTGGATGGGCCGAGGAGAGTTAGGCTATAAATATTTTCCATAAGCTCGGGCTATCTAAACCGTGACTCATTGTCAGCAATGTTGCTTCTTGCTATCTATCTGTGCAAGAACCTGCGATATTGAAGCTGAAGAAGAAGAAGAGCAGCAGTAGAGGTGATAAAGGAAGAATTAGTGAGTCTCTCATCTTATTGTTAGTAGTGAACAAGCATGGTGGCTATATATAATACTCTTATGTATATACATGCTAGGTTTTGCGCTATCGGAAAGTAAATTAACCTCCTCATCCCACCTACATACTACAAACACTGGCACAAGAAAAAACATCTCTGTTTGTGCGTGCACATTCCTTGTACATTATGTAATGTGTCTTTTAGTCAACCTAGAGAGCGGAGATGCAGCAGCAGCACCGGAATACAAATGAAATAAAGGACTCACATACACATACAGTAATACACACATATACTATATATGTATCGTGCCTTACAATCTGTATGCACAGATCATCATCATCACTAAAGAGTTTTGTGTTGTACTGCTTTATTATACGAACTTCAGCAAAGTCATCAAGTAATCACGGCAGTTAAATAGCTATTTAGATATTACGTGTCCTCTACTACATATATGCTGTTCTACCTATATACGTACAGTGTGCTGGTGCAGATAGAGAGCCATGCCACCTGCATCCACTTCCACTGGTACTAATACACGGTTGGCATAGACATACTATTATCCTCATTGGTTTAAATTCACCTTTACGCATGCATCTATAGCCACCAACGAAATTTACATGCAAAAGTGAAACTGTGTAAACTTTGTACTTTTAAGTGTGTTTACTTATCTGGCTAAATGACAGCTTCAATTTAACTCTTTGATCTCACCTCATCAATTTTGGAATCGCATCGCTTAATTCTTCTCCTTATAACTTCTATACGCGTGATCGAGCTTATCAATGAGCCAACAGTATCTATTAGATGATGAGCCTACCCAGATTTTATGCGTGTGCATGCGCGCAAACCTACCAGCAGCAGCACAATGACAAATGGTATACTATGTATAGAGTGTGCACAGTACATGTAAAGCGAGCTTAAAGCAATGAGCCCGCAGATGTAAAGTGACAACAACGTATTAAAGCGCATAAATAAATAAATAGATAGGTAAGTAAGGAGATGCATAATTTCGATCTCATTTTTGGGAGGCAATTTTCAACACGTTCGTGAAACAATTAGTTCCTATAAGTACATCTGCATGCGTATATATGGAAGTATAAATGTAATGCTCACAAATTTAACTATTAATGTGAAGCTACACTTTCAAATAAACTGACTGACTATGTAAACCTTGTTGTCAATATATAAAGCTTACCTGGCTGTTCCTAATAACAACTTAAGTAACTGACGCTAATGAACTAGTAGCAATAGTGTTAGTATCAATTCTTTTACATAAGGTGGTATTAGGGATATTGGCTGTGCTATATGGAATAAAGGTCTTAACCAATAATGAGAGCTAATGGCATTCCAAACTGTTTTCAAGCGAACAGAATTGCATAAATTCAATTAACTAACGTACAATGGCCAAATTAATATAGCAACCTGCTAAGATATATGCCAACCAATATTCGTGACGGTTTAGTACAAGATTTGTATGCATGTAGTGATATATTATGTATTGAGAATGGGACAATAGAAGAAGAACCTATTTGCGATTGCTCAATCATTTGGACATGGACATAGACGAAATAGTCTTATACTAAATATATGGCCATTTTACATTAAATGGCAATGCAAGCAAAGGCATATCCAAAAGAAGAGAGGATGGACAGCAAGAGAGAGAGAGAAGAGGGTTTTAGAGCGGAGCAGAACACAACAGAGTGAGAGAGAGAGAGAGAGAGAAGAACAGCGAAACGATATGACCTTGACGACTCGTCAAGGGCTTTTCGCTGGAGAACTGGCTATATACGCTCTATAAGGCTTTTATAAGCCTGTATAGACGGTAGTATGTTACAAGCATGCATAAGCTACGCTTATTATACTTTTGTGTGCGATGCCTGTCTCTCTCCTTAGGTAAGCATATACAAGTTGAGTGCGAAGTATCTACATAATAATGTAGTATGACCACAGAATATTACTGTGGAGCTTACATGGTCGCTATTAGAGCTTAACACGCTGCGTATTTGCAGTATACATATATATAGTAGGCTGTTCACGTAATAATGAGAGAAGACTCGTCACTTTTCCGATGCATGTTCTCTCTCATGTCTGTCTCTTGGTTATCATTTATTGTGGCCAGCAGGCCACGTTCTCAGTCAACGTAAACTACGTCAAATAGTATAACAGTGTGCACGACCTATTCCAGGCAACATGGTAAAATGCAGTTCACCTGCAGGGGGTACATTGGTGATAAGATGTACACCCCCGCAAGGGGTACTGTTTCAACAGCCCCGCCCACTTTTGACACAATGTGAAACTTTGCCAAATTATTTCTGCATAGTGCAAATAAATGCAACGCCGACGACTAGCTGTGTGACTGAGTGAGTGAGTGATTTGTGTGGGCCGAATGTGCTTTACATGCACACATAAAGCGGTCATCACCAGAGAGCTCAGCTCTCAGGCTCACAGCAGCAGAGAAGAGCCACAAATACAGATATGAAAATGTAAATGACAGCAAATGCTGATTATACAATTTGTCATGGCATTAGTAGATCCGAGGAGCGAATGAATTTTTATCTGCAACAATAATAAGTCCTTAATCTCCTGTACTTCAGCTTGCACCAGAAGGTTTTTCCTGCACTTTTGCTGCTCCTATTGTATAACATTAAGTGAGATACATATAGCACAAAATGAGGTATGTAGTACTCGTATAGCTCGTTAAATGCGTTGTTTACATTTCGAACGAGCTGGAAAAGAAAATATTTATCCTAGGAGCCACCTAGAAAGGTTTTCAGTTTTCCCCAATCTGCCAGCATTCTTTGTATTGTTATTTCTCCTTTTTGCATAGAGCAGACGAGGTGGCGTTTGCGAAAGTGATTGTCATCAGAAAGTAGGCATGCAAGAAAAAAGCGGTTTTGGACGACCAAAATTAAAATTACAATTGAAGCGACTATAAATGTCTTGAATGTACATTTCACTGGAAACAATCTGGTGCAGTTAGTACACTGCAGTGTTAGTATATGTACAGAATGAAACAAGGAAGGTTTTCAGTACAGAAATAGCCCTAAAATTCATAAATAGACCTGACTGCGGGAGAAAAAAGGCCGACAAATGTTCTGCTGGCTCTGAAGAGCGAGTGACGTATATCGGAAAATGTAGTCAACAGTTGACTTTAGTACGTGTATATAATAGTGCTACTAGAGACCGACTCACTCGGATCCTCTATGCAAATACATTGAGAATTATTGTAGAGACGGAGCTGAACGCTGCAAGTAGAGAGTCTCAGAGTTGTTAGAAGTGAAAACGACAAGATCACCGTCACCGTATGCACACACATACATCGCAAGAGTGACGGTAGAGCAGAGAAGGAAAGTATGAGATGGAGAGGAATGAAAAATGAAAGCACACAGGACATCAGCAGAAGCAGATGGTGATCCGAAAGAAAACTCACAGCTCTACACAAAATACTAATATATTTACTATACGTACACGTGTATAAACCTGCTCTTATATGTAAATACTATTCTATGCTTTAAGCATTGACGAACATGTTTGCGCAAATAGACACTATGCAATCATAATAAAATCCTGGTGAACTTTTGTCTATATGCTTTGTTATATAGGTGGATTGATAAGGTAAACTTGAGCCAAGTCCGCAGGTGGACACTGTGCGATAATTCGTATTTAAGTACGCCAACAAACACAGTGGACTTACAAATTGCATGGAGGAAGAATACTTTGTGATGTGGTGTATGGAAGAAAATCGAGAGTGTCGAGTGGACAGAATTGAATTGACGTGCTGACATGACTTGATTTTGATTATCTCTGTGTGTACCAGTGCTGTGTGCAGCACCAGTGGTTTGGTTATTATGGCATAGGCCACAGGGTAGACGACACGGTGGTATGGTGGTTGCATTGCTTCTTCACGACTTACAAATATGTATGTATATAGATAGATAGAAACTGCACTGCTTACAAATAGCACATGACTACATTACTTGATATAGAGAGGCTCACTCTGCGTGTCCGGCTTACTATGAATACAAGTAATAGCTAGTGAGAATAGAGAAGGAAAGGGTTACCTGCTGTTCCTGACTGATGAAGAGCAGTTTTTTGAAGAGAAGATCGTATCGCACGTTGTAGTAGTAAAAAATGAAAAAGCCCGATGTAGTATTAAAGTTCCCTGCAGCAGCAAATCCAATGGCTACAATTTCCGAGAATAAATTGTTGTGAACTTTTCCTTCGGCAGAGTAGAAGTGGACACTCTCTCCCTTCTTCTTCTTCTTCTTCCAATGTACAGAGATAGACAGAGAGTTGCTGAGATGTCTATTGTGTGATGACAATTTTGCGATAATTGATATTACGTAGAGTGTGTTGTTATATGTACAAACGGGAGAAAAAAATCTACGAAATTAACTGCTATGTGTATATATTTATGTTGTTATGATTACGTAACGTTGTGATGATCTATGCGTGTAATGTATAGTATAGTAGTAGTAATAATAATAATAGTGTTTAGTAGCAAAGTGAAAATAGAAAATTTTTCAGAGAAAATGCAGAAGGTTCCAGAGCCTCACCCGATGATGGGAATGAAACTACTAAAGTCAACTGAACAGAAATCGCTCTTGTTGTACTCTACTGTGCTGGTGCGACTCTGACTGGAATGAGTGACTCTCGCATACTCTCTCAGCATCAGAACAGCAGTACAGAACACACAGTGTAATTCGCTAACACAGCGAGATGATGTGTAGCGGGGATAGGCGAACAGGCTCCAGCTCCATACAAATGTACAGTGTGCACACCACTATGTAACCATGTACGAACCGAGCATATAAATACGTAATCACATAATGTATTCTATTCACTCCGTTTGCTTTACACTCAGCGCACACACAGCAGAGCTGGCTGGATTCAGTCACAAACGTAACATATATGCACGACAGGCAGCATACACAGTAACCTACTGAGCACAGCGCATGGGTCTTGCATGCAGCAGTCGTACAGTATTATGCTTTCCTCCAAAACCAAACTTGACTGCTGGACTCCATCACATTCAATCCAAAAACTATATAAACCAGCCCATGCATGCACATACCACCTTACATACAACTTTAGGGGCTGTTCATCAACTCTGTGGACACAATCCGAAAAAAAAGGAAAGACAAATGCTCTTTATCTTCTGGGGAAGCACCCACATAACTCACATAAACTAATGGGCGTATTGACCACGGCTAAATTGGTAGAGAAAAAAATATTGTGATCAGAAGTCTTATGGATTGCAGGGTGTGATGGAGGGGGTTTTTCATGCGTTTTGTTCAAAAACCCGACCAATTGGATTTTTTGGCCTTTGCTAAAACAAATAAGCTGTTAATTTATGCACATTGATGGTTTAAGTTGTTTGATATTGAAATTAGATCTTGATTAGGTCTTACTGCCTTTATTTTCCATGTAATCCAACGTCGCCTACATCTGTGGCAATCGATATAATTCGTATGCCTAAATGTACTCTATGCTTAATAAATACGTGTCCCAAAAACTCAAAACCCATAAACCCCAATACCCATGAAAAACCTTGGGTTTTTCCTTCCATGATGAATTCTAACATGGGCTAAATGTGCAAAACTGTCCAGAATTGAAAGATTAGCTCAATTCAAATTGCACGGAGTATGATTTTTATGTAAATTTGAAGAGACATCATATTTTGGCGGGGTGGCTGGCCAAACAATAAAAAAATTGATTTCATTAATCTCTTCATCATATATTGAGTAGGGGTTTCGGGGTTCAAATTTAACCTTTTGCTACGTAGTTCATGAACTATCCCCTACATGCACAACATGTCCAGGACCAGCAGACTTCAATTCATTCCAATAATATTCCATTCAAGTATTATACAACTCCTACCTATCCTTATAGAAATGTGTGCATACAAGCTGGATTTTTCCTCCTACTTGCAGTTTACTGATATTTCGCACAGAGATAGCATTCATATTATCAGCCTGACAGTGGAGAATCCTTTTCGTACTATTTTCCATCCATTAATAGTATGTGCACACTCGCCACTACCATATAGTAGAGTAATTGTGTACTTTACCGTGGTATACTGTTATCTAATACAAATAGAAGATAGTACACTATTAGTAGTCGTAGTAGCACTATACACTCGTATAGAGATCCTTTTCTTTAGCTGCTATATCTCTCTTGTGTACTACTGCTGCTGATGCTTTTCGCTAAAACCCCTTCGTTGACCTTGAATGTGGAAATTCGCATTCACATCACACAGCAGTGGCTTGACTTGACTGTAGCATATAGTCGACTGTAGTATACACGCTACATAGCCTGCCTACACGGTGCACAGTACCTATACACTGCTGGCATTACGAGCAAATGTACCTATGGATTAAATGCACTCTCTGGCTCTCTTACGTCTTTTAGTGTGTACGTAAGCAGCAGCCGAGCCCTTTCTCCTCTCTCTGCTGCTGCAGAAGAATACTTATTACACAGGCCTTTTCAGTCATCTCATCTCTCCTTTTTCTGACTACAATACTCGTACAACATTGTCTATGTACAACTGGAATTGAAATATTTTTCTGACTGCTGCTGGAAACTTTTGTTGCATTAATGATGGCTTCTCTCTCTCAACTCTCTCTCTCTATGTGTGCCTCGTATTTCTTCCAGAACCACTGTGGCAGCAAAGAACAAGTAGCCCAGATATATAGGGTTGCCATTTAAACTGCATTTCTTTATTAGCCTCCACTTTTCTTGCAGCATATTGAGAAGAGAGCCCCAGCAGGCGATGAAAAAAGGAGATCAGCAGAGAGATCCGATGTCTGCATTCGTACAATTAATATGAAAACCTACCAGCCCATCTTGTGTTTCTCCGCTCGAGTGTGTACCCAGATAGTGACAGCAAAGATGTGTGTATACATACTGCTTATATCAGAAAGCACACACAGGTAGGAGTGTTATACAAATAGGTGCTGCATAATAATAAGGCAGGAGAGCAAGGCAGTGGAGAGTGGAAACGAAATTGAAACTGACGTGAATTTTGACTGAAAGGAGACATAAGCTTTTACATCAGAGATTACATGTGCTAAGTAAGTACATATAGATTCGGAATGTATGTACTACATATAGGTATGTAAAGAGTAGTATAGCATGAAAACCTCTGCCTGAGATCAGATTGCAGGGATTCTTGTCTCATTATTACATATGAGCAGGTTACTACTTACTTTTATAATACATATACTATACATATGTACAAGATAACATTCACCAGAAGCAGCCTACTACTCCGTATATATGTGTGTACTCACACGTTCAATTGAGAATTGAATATTCAATACAACAACTTACTTATAATGTACTTTTAACAGTCGACCGTCATGAGCAGTCCAGTCCAGTCCAGTTTACATTTACAAGGCGACTCTAGAGTTGTTTACGTACTATTGTGTAGATGTGTGTGTGTGTGTGTGTCTGTCCGTGTGTATGTGTTACATAATCTGATGCTAATGGGAGTTTTTCTTCAGAGACCAGAGAGCACAGAGCTCAAAGTCAAGTCTTATATATACTGATTAGCTATCCTCTTTCATCCCATGCAATTCACATCAGTTAACTTGATACGATGTGATAATCATGATGTGCTGATACACTGTACAATCTTCTGTCTGTCTGCTCGTAGATAGTAAGTAGTAGGTGTGCGATATACAAGTAGTTCCTGTATAAACGAGTGGAGAGTAATGCATATGTAAAAATGATACATGCAACGTAATAGAGGTAATTCAATGCAACAAGGGATCGAGACAAGTGTTGCAAAACAATTTAACCTATAAGAGCTACTCATGGATGGAACTCTATATTCTCTATTATTATGATTGTATTAGCTGGAGCCACATTTTTTTTTACTTTTCTTTATTTATTTACCTCTTTACGTTTTAAAGGGCATGTTTTTGCGCTGTTGTTTTGTTGACGCCCCGCATCACACATTCTATCTACCAGGCTATTATTGTATTGTACTGTACACCATCACTCGAATTCTCTCCTAACGTAATAACAGTGCAGAGTGTAAACACAGAAGCTCTGGACTTTATTCAAACATACATTCAAAGGAGAAGATATAGTACTGTAATGTTAATTAGATAATTTATTGCCGAGGGTTCTATATATGTATGTACGTAAGCCGATATATTGACGTTAGTAACTTAGCAGCACTCGTCTCCGTCTCTGCTGCCATCATGTCATGTCATTCAATTTCAATTTAGCATTCTGCGCACTGTACTGTACTCTGCTTACTAGCTATTCATCACTCGGAACAGTCTCTCTTCAATTCTTTGCCACTACTGCAGTGACACTGACTTGAATAGCAAATTCTATTAAAAAATCCATCTCTCTATGCTCTACGTGTATGCTCATCCATACACAGAACCATATTATTTTTGTGTTGCCTTTAGTGTGGGCCAGGTGAACATTTTCGTTTTATTGTATACTTACAATACATACTTGTACCAGGGTTATATTTCATATCGAGTGTATATAGAAGAAGAGAGAGAGAGAGGAGGCTGCGTACTGCAAATCGTAACAAACCGCAACACACATCACTGCATTGAATGGGTGGGCACTTCTTATTTTGGACTTTCTTCACTCGATTTGATTTATACGCTATACACTAATTGAACAATTGCAATTGGCAGCACGTCGGAAGGCAGAAGAGTCCATTCTGTGGGACCTACCTGCTACTCTATCGTAATTTGTACGAACCACGACCAAAAGTGTCTTACCGTTTTCCCAAACACCTATATCCTTTTCTCTCTCACTCGCTCTCGCCCATTCATTTCTCATGTTTTTTCCTTTGTACTTGTGCTCTGCTGCTGCTGGATTGCTGGAGTTTCCACAATTTACCTTAGTTTACAGCAATGCATGCTGTGTGCGATTCTATATGCCACCTACCTCACTATGCAAACTTACCCTTGCATTGTACTACACACATACATGTAAATACTTATAGTAAGATTTACCTCTCTGTGTGCCGTTCTCTAACTGCAGTGCAAATATAGATTTGCACAAGTTCAGCACTAAAAAGCGAGTTAATGCGACGGGTGAAATCCGGTTCTCTGTGGTAGTTACACCATAGTGCTAGAGAATAAAATATGGTAGTGGAGGAGACTGGCAGTACGTGTCCCCGCACGTTGGGATAACAAGAACTGCCTTTTTGAAGGTACATGGTCGTAACATGATGGTATCATTTTTAATGTCCATATCAATATAGTTACAACACAGGGAGAAGTACACTTACAAAGACATGTGCAGGGGATGACAGAAGGATTTGGAGACCGTTTTGCAATTGATTAATTGATTATCGCTTTTGTGTGTGTGTGTGTTGTGGCAAAAACAGAGATTGGTTCATTCAAGAGGAGGTAATATTGCTACAAGGATTCTGAAACACAGACTTTCAGTCTATTGGTTTTGTTACGACCTGAGCTAAAAAATATTCAATGCCAAATGGGTGTCCAATATCTTTTGTCACCTTATCCCTATTTTTTTGCCCCTATCACCTTCCACTAGATCTGCAGTATGTATTCATCTCCATATATAATCGGTAGTTGACAGAATCTTAGTATTATTAAATACATAGTGTAGAGCATTGCTCATGTTTAAATCGTACCCTTATCAAAAGACCATCATTTAACCTCTAATCCTGCAAGACTGTGCAGAAACAATCATCAAGATAAACGAGCATAAAGGCAGAACAGCGGCAAAGCCATGAAAAAGAATAAAAGGGAAAATTTGGCAAACTTATTATACGTTTCACGAAAATGTAATTAATCAAAGCTGCATGGCTGATGCTTTTGTGAGTAATTACAGGAACTGCTATAAAACATTGGATTCAGCCTCTCTCAGTTTTACCAAACCCTATTTAGCATATATGTATAGACATAGTATATTTGTGGAAAAACCTTAAATACAATTAAATGATTTTAGGAGAAGCAAATAAATGGTACCAAAAACATGGTAAACATTCCCCAGAGATTTAGCAATAAGTATTTTATGCCAATTTATAATTATTTCAGTAATTATTCTAATACGATTACTGTTGCTAT
>JABASC010004705.1:0-11393 GCA_019776185.1 Plutomurus gul | reverse complement strand
CAGGAAGTGATGAAACTTGTGGAACAAGTGAAATAATTTATAATTTTGAGACAAAACAATCATGTTATCCTAAATCACCAAGTATGAAAACGCGCTAAAAATCTTAAATAAAAATACGTACTCTTCATGATCAGAAGTTTTTATTTATTTGTATTGGTTTTGAAAAGGAGTAAAATTCTTTATTTCTAATTTTACTGGATTTCCCATGAGTCAATATTAATATTTAATCTAAAAAGTGCAGTAATTTTTAGTTATGTTGATGTTTCCATAAATTAAGCATAATTTAATTTTAAATTATTGTGCACAGGCTGTACTGTAAGTGTAAAGACGTAAAAATAAGTACCTAATTCAATTCGCACACAAATGACGCTGGTATTTACAAAGAATCTATTATTGCAGAAACGTTATTACTGCTTTTCATTTTCACTTTGTCCTAGTCATGCTCGCATTGTGTGTGAAAGAGGAAAAAATTTCACGACAAGTAGCACCTAAGGTGTTTCATGGCAAGTACGAATATTTCTATTGCCACTATTCACAATTCACACCATCTTCATCCATAATAATTATGAACTAGTGAAAAGTGAAGGCAGACCGACAGAACTGCTTACGATTTGAGACTGTAATAATTATATCATTAAAAAAATTGGTTGTTGAAACTTGACTTTGACTGAAGTAGGTGCAAAAACCTGTGAGAATAATTTCGTCGAGTCCTGTTGTAAGGGAAAAAATTCGCATCGCTTTTTGCCACACTTTCAGAAGGACGAACAGACCAAACCAAGTTGTAATTGTAATACATATATCCTAAAACACTCGTGTTTCAGCTTACGCAATTATCGTAAATGTACCCACACGGGGGTTTCCAGATTGTTTTTTGCCCAGCATTCGATACGGCTTCGGATTAAGTAAATATGTAAGTAAAAAAGATAATGTATTACAACAATCAAAAATTTTCACCCATAGAGTTCGCTATTTATCACTTGCAGTGGAAAAGATGAAGTGTTTTTTGGAGAAATCGATGTTACAGGACATACAGTCACAAGTAAATGAGATTCGTCTCTGTGAAATTGTTTTCGTTTTAATTATTTAATTCTTTAACGTTTTCGGACCAGTTACGTACATATGTTTAATATAGGTGGAATACAGTCAGACATCTGAAAATTAGTACGATTTTTTACATTATGCAAATATATTATGGAATAATTCAGATGTCTTATACTGTTGGGATTGGGTTTCATGGTCAGTAAATGGATAAGAATTTCTAAGGACTTGTTAACACTTTTTCCATTTTTTGTGTACGACAAATGTGACACACCAAAAAATAAATTATTAGTGGAAAGTGTATTACTTACGTTCGTTAGGAATGTGTCAGCGATATGTATCGGAGGTTGACTTTGATTATCTCTGTTAGAACTTCGACGGGGAAAGCAAGGTTGTGTCGTGTCACCAGAAAGTGCATTTAGTGAGTGCAAAATAATCTTATGGACATGCACCACGCATCAATTTGAAAAGGTGTGGTGTCTTTTTTCTTTACTTCTCTTTTGTACACTCCATTAAATGCGAAGAATTCTATGCATTCAATTTTTCCTTGTTTTTAATTGAGAATTGGTGTTATGCATAAAAAATTCTGCGGCCACCACTACATAAATATGTAATAAATCTACTCTAATGTGACAGAAGAATGATTTGCAAACTTTTCATCTTAGAGAGCTTTATCTTACCGCTTAAGGGGGAGGCTGAATAACATAATACATTTCCTTTCCTACAGCATTTCTTCTGATAACTTACTTCAAATAACTTGCGCTTTTAAATTTGTTTTACAAGCAACTGAAATTTAAAATTGGCTTCCACATTCAGATTTTAAGACCATCTTTCTGCTCTATTTTATTATTTTTACCTCCAAACAGATAATTAAATTGAAAAAAATATAATCCTCCTTATTCCCCCTTGCTTCCCCTCCCCTCCAGCCAGAAAAAACTTCTGTTCTGTGCAAACAAAAAATTCTGCAACCTCTAAAACATATTCTCTGTAATTTACAGAAAGGATTCATATCTTAGAAAAGCAACACTGATTATATCGGCTTCTTTATTTCATTGTAATACTGTCAACTCATCCTCACTTGTTGGGTAACTTCACTTAAAACAAATTGTATGCAAATCATGCATTTAATTGTCTGTCCATCAAAATAAAAATTTGCTCCAAGGGATCCGTCGCTCAATATAAAATGTCGTCTGTCTGTGTCGTTCCCTGTAATTCTACTATTAGTGTAACTATAAACAAAATGAATTTACATCTATCCATCCATTACATTAAAATGAGAATATAGAATTATAACATTATTATAAATAACACGAACAAGATGTGATGATAGTTCCTGTACAGAAATAACGAGACAATAGCCACAGGTGTTAACGCACCTTTGTATGTATATGATTACATGGAAAGCACATGTTTTAGAAGACTGCACCCAACGACAACGGAATTTACGATATTGTTTTTGCACATTTACGAACTTTTCTCAAACCCACACGCTCTATATTGCTTAGACAGGCTTTTAATAAACCAGTCCTTCAAATATGCGCGAAAAAACTTGAATTTATTATAATAATAATCACGATCAGGTAAACTTTTAGAAATAAAAGCCTGCAGTCGCAGTCCGGTGGCCCAACAACATTCACAAATCAAATGAAATCACAGAGATTTCCCATTTTCCCATCACGACAAAACAGAAAAACATTAGGGAGATTTTTTATCATTTAATGACGCAACAGAAAAAGATAATAAAACAAAAGCAACCCACGAAGTGCTCTTCAAGTTCCCGAAAGAGACGAGAATGTGAACAGTGCACGGAAGAAAAATGGAGAAAATAAATTCACAATAGCCAGTTTAATATCTTTGTACATTGTACAGAGAGAATAATAACGATAACGATTAGCAACTCGAGGCAAAACAAATAGCAATAAGAGAGAAAGAGAGAAGAAGAAACATGACAAGACCGGGATCTTAATCTCCCATATCATTTCTACGAGTTCTCACTAAATGCATTCGAATATTACCCATTCTCTTTTTAAAGACTGGTCAAGTGAGAGCACAGAGAAGACGAGAGACAGTTAGACGAGACCCATCAAAATCTCCACGTGAAATCATTCTGTGTTCTGTACATTGTACATTATTGTGAGACTCGGCCCGTTCCATGTACAAAAGTGTAAAGCAGCACAAGAGTACAGTTCAAATACTAGTTTCGAAAATAAAAAAAATTACAACCTCTTCTGAGTCCAATCTCACACTTTTCTACGATCATTAAAAGTAATATTGAGAGAAGGTGTAACAAAATCTAGCTGCTAGCTATTCCTTATTTTGCAAAAAATAACTTTTAATGCTATGAAATCTGCATCGTCTATGCAAATCTGTACATTGTAAACACTAATGAGAAGGTGTAACAAAATCTAGCTGCTAGCTATTCCTTATTTTGCAAAAAATAACTTTTAATGCTATGAAATCTGCATCGTCTATGCAAATCTGTACATTGTATTGTAAACACTAAACACAGTTCTCTCCATTAGGGACAATACAGTAATCGCGTCACTTTTAAATTGGGAAGCTAGTTTTGAATGAAAAATCTTGAAATTCTCCATCTTACAGTTTTGGTACGAAATTTTGCTTTATGATGAATTTGAATGAAATAAAGGTGAAGAGGTGAAGCATTTGGGGAAAATGGGGAAAAAAGTGTGATTTTGTGTCTTCCCCCAAAGGTTGCCCATAAAGTCCTATAAAAAATAAAAAGGAACTTTGCTTGCTTTAAAATTTCCCCTTTCAGCATGTTGTCTACGGGGAGGGGGTTTAAAATTGACTTTTTCGTGAGCGCATAACATAACAGGAACACCCCTATGCCTTTGTATGAGTCGTAGGTGTTGCGACTTAACTTGTTCATCATAGAATTTTTATTATATGAGCCATTGCTCCGGTTATTACGCTGTGTACACATTAAGAATTCCTTGGAAAAACTTGTACCAGTGTAATAATTGGTATTATAACACATAATACGCACATCTGTGTATTGCATATGTTTATACTGTAGATCTCGGTTAAATGTTCTCGTCTCCTGTCGCCTAAATGAATGGATGCGTCTCACAGTCACAGTCTCCTCTCTGCTCCGCACATTTAAGCTGACAATGCGAGTTCGAAGACTCGACTTGCTCTACTGCAAAAATTCCCAGAAGAGAATCCCATTCTTTAGATGTGTTCTGCACACAGACGCTATGCTAACCTACCTTACAACAAAGGAGCCAACAAGCAAATCAGAAAATATAACCTATAGCATGCACACAATGCACACATAATATTATTATTAAATACCTTAAGGAGGAGAGATACGTTTATCTGGTTTTCTATGCTCATACACAGAGAAGTTTTATTGTTGTTGGCATTTCTCTGTGTACTAAAGAAGAATGCACGGAGGCATTCTATGCAAAAATGAAACCGGCAGGCAAAATACACACTAAATACAACCAGGGTTTCGTAAATCACACTTTTTTAGCTAAAATCCCATCACAGTGGGATTAAATACTGTGATTAAATGTGATGAGATTAATTGATACTCTCTAACCCTTAAACCATGTGGATCAAATTAATCACACCAAGCGTGGCAAACGTTTAGAAACATTTGATTACAATAATTAATCCCACTGTGATAATTACACCCGAAACCCTGAATACATTATTATATAGGGACAATGGAACGACCAAAGCAAAAGTAAACTGCATTCATTAGTATAGCAGTTAAGTATATAGCTTTAGAGTGGCTGTACATAAATACCTGATTCGACTTTGATCCATTAACTCGGATGCATTGTCAAGAGTACATTTCAGCATTTAATGTATGTGTGTCTATGTATGTGTTGTTCTCGTCAGCATACTTATGTAACGAAGCGAACAGTGAGTTATTATTACTCGCGAATCTTTTATCGATAAGTAGGATAAGAGTGTACTAGGCATTTATGTATTTTATGGAATAAACGTATACACGTTACATAAAGATTGTATATGCAATTTATTCGAATGTGCATTCTCTTTTTTGCACACATGCAAATTTAGTAGCACTAAAAAGACCAACTTAAGATACGGTGTGGGATTTTAGCTCATTAGCGTCGTATTTAGTTAGCTGAGTGCAATCACCCACAGAGCTTCTTGGTTAAAGATGTACTTCTATTTTCTTTTATTTTACGTTCCAACTTCATCAACGTTCTGAATACTTTCAGGCTACTCATTAATTTTGTGATACACAAACAAAATGCTGTATGATGCTATTTGTAGGTGTGGCATTCGGAAATACCAAATGTTTTTATTTAGTTTACTTTCTGGTCGTACAAGTAAATAGAAGATCAATTTCGCTAAGCATAAGCGAACAATCTTATATCTATTTAATAATTGTAGAATTTTAAAATGTTATTAGCGATGTTGTAATATTTTTGGAAAATGGTTAACTGAATAAAATAAATATTTTATGCTCGATCAAGCCAATTGGTAATTAAATCAATAGAGATAAGACAATATTATTGTATAGATGACTACTGCAGACTGACTGAATGATTCAACTTCAAACACCATTTATAAAATGCACTTTTGAAGGAGGTGCGCGTGCATTAGAGAGTCAAAACCCTTATTCGCTTTCTGCAAGTGACAAGTCAAAATTAAGAATATTTGACCATGAAAGGGGATATACCAGCGTAATATTTTGTGTGTTTAGAATGGAATGAAGTCAATCAATCCTTTCATAATCTCAATTAATACAATTAAACCCGCCGTTCTCTTGGACTACTTAATAATTATGTATTACACACAGTATACTCTGGTGTGCAGATAACATAAATTCAAAAGTTCATTCATGAATATCGATACCATCTAGCACGATGTAAGACAATATGAAAAAAAGATTTATTAGTTTCTACACTCGACTTACGCATTCAAATGTATGAACAGAATTCACTGAATGAGTGAAGGTAACATTTTGTTGTATGTATTACCTAAATCATTTTAGATTTTAGGTATGAACTACTGAAAATCAGCATACGGTATTTGTTTTGCATGTCTAATATACATTTATGATTATAGGTATAGTTAAGTAATCATAATTAATTAGACTTATAACTCAATATAAATATTTGTTTTTCACTCCCTTGCCACGGAAAATCACGTTTTTTGCAATAGCATGTCTAATATACATTTATGATTATAGGTATAGTTAAGTAATCATAATTAATTAGACTTATAACTCAATATAAATATTTGTTTTTCACTCCCTTGGCATGGAAAATCACGTTCGTAATGCTTTAATGTGACTCGATTCGTTTCTTAGAAAGAAAACGTCAAAATAACAGATTATATTTGTATGCTAGCAGGTTGTGAATAGAACAAAGAGGTTCAATTAGCCGCGTTTTTCAAAGTGTTCACTGATCTGTCAATAAACTATAACTAAACGAAGTGTGTGTGCATCATGCGCATAGCACGTGTACATTTTATTGTTGAAGATTTCATTATGCATTTATCTAGCTAAATAGTTAGTGGGATGAGGAAATGCGAAATTCTGCGAAGGAATCAATAGTAATTTTTCAATAAAAGTCATTTTATTGTTGAAGATTTCATTATGCATTTATCTAGCTAAATAGTTAGTGGGATGAGGAAATGCGAAATTCTGGGAAGAAATCAATAGTAATTTTTCAATCAAAGCCTACGCATCGCATTATTCACTTCATCTTACACTGTCATTTTCTTTGTTATTTTAAAAAAACGACAATTAACCGCGAAGAGTGCTTAAATTAAACTTCTTAGCTATTTTTTGATTGAGAGTCAACTGAATTGCGGTTGACACAAATGTTGTTTTGAAACTTCCGATAATAGAGCGATTAATTTCTTCCTAGATCAACACTCACACGGGCGGGTGACAAAGGAATACTTGTAAAAATACTTTCAGATACTTAAAACTCAATCCGTCCGTGAACTTCATTATATTGTGCATTGTAATGAATTCGAATATGTGAGCGAGTGCGTTTCTCTGTACACAAAAGACAATCTAGAGACAGTATTGAATTTATGGTGGATAGAATTTGTCTGTGTCAGGGTTGCAACAAACATCTTTGATCTGTTTAGTCTTATTTTCCCAAGCGCAAAACTCTCGTAATAGCAGTAACAGCAACAAACAAGTGAAGTAAAGCTATGGAGGAAGTCTCAAACGAAAAAGGATACCTAAAGGCAGAAGAGTCAATCGAGCCACGCCATGAGAAAAGTGTCGGATGAGTAGACTTCAATGTTCTAGAGTGTTCTTTGAGTGAGTAGTGGATTACAATTGTTTTGCTGCAAGAAGTGTGCACTGGAGGAAGGGATTGGGTTGCAGTCAGGGTTTCGTAAATCACACTTTTCCAGCTAAAATCCCATCACAGTGGGATTAAATACTATCGTTTGTGATTAAATTTTATGGGATTAATTGATATTAATCACAGCAAGGGTCCTCCGTGATCCAATGTTTAAAAACGTTTGATTACAGTAATTAATCCCACTGTGATAAACCCTGATTGCTGTATATGCTAAAGCGGTTAAACTCTATACTACTTACATTACAATCAATGCAATTCAAAAAAACAGCTCTGATGTATCGTGCATAATTTCTTGTCTGTATGCTCACAATGAAGGGCAGATCACCACCACCGCAAAGAACTATGAATACTTTTGACTCTCTTTTTCAGATGGTATACAGACACAATCTGACAATCAAGAACAGACCAACTTTTCGTCCCTTTACATTAACACGTAACAATGGATTGTTGTGAGGTAGAATTATGTTGCTTGCCATTAGCATAATAAATATGTACACTATAATAGGTAAGTATGCACTTTGTATGTGACCGAGGAGGTACATTTAAATGCACTTGAATGCACAGTGCAAGCATTTCTGCTGCATATTCCAAAAAACTTGCGTTTATTGTTTCTACACGTTTTAGGACTGAAAATAACATTGTATTGCAAAACAATGTTATTTTTAGTCTCGTTCACGTGAGTCTCAACGAAAATCATTAGAACATTCCAAAATACAAAATTATTGACTCTTGATTCGTAGTTCTATTAGTAAATGAAATTTTATCTGCAAATAAATGAAACCCTTTTCCTGCAAAATTCGTTGCCAAAATTCTTAGCTGCAGTAATCTGGAATATACATCAGAAATGGTTGCATTTTTTGTGATCATTTTTTTCCTTTGGCCCCTCGTTCATTTGAACACGATCTTTTTTGGTATGCAGGGAATGCATTAAGGAGGAAGGAGAAGAAGAAGAATCAAAGTCAATCGAATACTTTGGTGTTGTTAACCGATATTATTGTTTTCCTTACGTACCTACATACGATGCCAAGTTGACATCGTGCCAACACAGAAGAATCTTTAACGATGCACTATTTTTTTCCCTCTCCTTCTTGTCGATGCCCTTTGCAAAACGCATTTGTATTACAAAAAGGCAAAAGAGCTTGTCGGCTGGACTTGATGCATCATCTGATGACTTTGTTGTTGCTAGTATCTTTTTTAATTGACCACTGTGACCTTATACGATTAACTGGTTTCAGTTTATGGTGGTGGTGGTGGAATAAGAGATCTTTTGCTGACGCAGATTTCGTGTGCTTCTCTATCTGCCTACTATTATAATTGCGTTGCAGTGAAGAAGTGTAGTAATACATAGTAATAGGGTCTTTGTACATTCTCCCAGTATTAAATATTTTATTACCTGAACATGATAGCATGTTATGCACGCAATTTATCACACCTGATACTCCAATATATTGTATAGAGAATACATTTTATGCATTAATCGATAGACGTTTAAATCCCTTATATCATACAAGTATGTTAAATATATGTAGTTTGGCAATGAGTGTTATGCTATATCATTAACTAATTCATAAGTAGATATTTACTATATAGTGCCTCTGTCTGTTCATTACAATGAGTTCATGAATCTGATAAGAAGATTCAGTGTGAAAACATGCGAATTTAAATATTTTATTGGCCTGCTGGTTAACATTGATGATAATCTCTGTATTTACGGACTTTGTGCAAAAGCTAATGATGCGTCAAAATGTGATAATATATGCACAGCAAAGTGTTACATGTAAATCCTGTGTGTAATACCAAACAGCGATCTGTGTAGACAATCCACAGCTAAAATGACCGTGGCTGCATATGCAAATACAGTGTGTCATTATGTGAACCAGTAGATGTATGGGTGTGTTTTTATAGTGTTAAGCACAATATAAGTAAATACGGCTTAACATAATTTATCAGAGTCAGCTTACTCCACTTAAACGATTGAAATGCATAATAAATATGAATATATTTATATGTTTATATAAATGTTTTAAATCTTCCACCTCAGATATGTAATGGGTAATAATTAATGTTTTTTATAAAATGTTCTTTGATATTACATGCAAGGTTCAAGGTGAGTGTTCGATTGGAAACAAAGATAAGAGCTTAAACGGTGGTGTTGATTAATCGAGATAGTAAGTAAATGGGGGGACACATTAAATGTTCGTAATCGTAATTAGTGCACCATACAAATTGGAGTAGTTAGCAACATAGTACAGTGCACACGTGTCTGTTCTCTGTAAACGATATAATACATATCTGATTGTGAGTGTTTATTGGAACTTCTCCTTTTACTGAATCTCTATTTAAAGATGGGAAGCCAGGGGGAGAGATGAGATTGACTCTGCGAGTGTTAGCAGTGTTGGCTGACAGAGCATAAAAAAGCACTGCTAATAGTATCATATCATTATTAACCGAGACTTTGATTTATTTCCCCGTCCCTATCTTCGTGTACAAGACGATTATCATTTTGTGTACCTTTCCATCATCCCCTCGTTAAAAGTAACATAATGCACATGGTGCTACTAGCGTCATACCAGTTATTAAAGTGTACTGTACTTTATCACATTGGATTGTTTGCACGTTTCAAAAATTCTCTTGGAATTTTGTAGAATGCATCCAAATATGCTTGTTTTGATATCATGTGCGTATCTTCAGCAGCAACAGTTACAACTAATTGAGTAAAAGTTGCAAAAATTACACTGTGTAAATACACAGCCTATCAGCAAGAAATCAACCTTTCCTCTGCTCCCACGTATATAAATGTGTGTACGCAGCACGCTAACCAAGCAATAATGAATGACACAGAAAGAAACATGCATTTTTCTGTAAACAAGAGCGAAAATGCAATCGAGAGACTGGTAATGATGCCTTTCTATTGTTGTCACTCACAATAATAATTTCTACGTGCATATTATTATATTAACCTAAGAAGAAGAAGAAGAAGGGGGCGGTTTTTCTGGCTACTGGATCGCATCCTATCTTCATAACTGTGAGTAAAAATCCTAATGCAATGCAATTGAACTACTAACTAACAATAATATGCTATCTCGTTAAAGAATCATATGTGTCAGTAATTATAATTACAACTGTGCCGACAACTTACCAGTGCACATGGGGCTTCTATAATTAAAATCTCTCTCTTCTAGAAAACATGGGCGATAATGTAATTTAATAATATTTACCTATTTTATATGAACAATTGCATTATAAGAATGTGCAATACATGTAATATTAAAATTCATATTTATTTAAGGCAATGTGCAGAGGTAGCCTACATTATTATAGCATTGCATGCTATACATATGTACATTTACTCTTAAGTAGATAAGTGTGCAGGGCACACAGTTATTAAATAAATGTTTCTAATCGGCCAGTAGAGTTTGCTGTTCCGTTCATTGAAGGGGGACATGAGTGCACCCAAGTACACGTATTTACTATGGTAGATACCTACCTACATGTGCAAGTAGCAAATAAATAATTCTCTTTCAGTTAATAGCGAGCGTAATATATATTTATTAGAAATTGTGAAATTCAGATAGTAGATAAGCATTGTATTGTGTGCAGCCTATTTGTACACATTAAGCAGGGGTAATAATGATATATAAAATTGTAGATTCTCATCGTAATCGTTAAGCTGAAGTCAAGTGAAGATGGACTTTCTTGACTTGACTTTAAGAGCGCACTTGTTGTGTCCACCTCTGGTGTATGCAGTAGTGCTGTTGACGGTACACTCGTAATGATAATAATCATAATATATCACAACTTGTAGGGTAACTATTTTCGAGTGTATGTATTAACATATTTGTTGGCACATTAGAAGAACGCATATAAGTTTGTATGGAGGTAATATCTGGTATTGTGTTGTAGTTGAGGAAAATGCGAAATAAGAGTTATTTTCCCTCTCTTCCTCCGTCTTTGTGTATCTATACAATAAATAATGTGTTTGCATGCAGTAAACTTTCCAATTTACAGCGATATATATTAGTTTTT
>JABASC010004704.1:0-11394 GCA_019776185.1 Plutomurus gul | reverse complement strand
CACAGTGTGTCTAAAAATAGTGCGGAAGTATTATGACATAAATATAAAGCTGCGTATATGATATACAGCAGATGATTATTGCATGGTATCACGGCCACGGTGAATAAAGGAAGGCAGGTGTGAAAGTGCCAATCAGCCGGGAGCTAATTAACCCCCCGACTAGGGTTACCATAAGTCCCGGTTTTCCCGGGATTGTCCCGGTTTTTAAAAGCCGTCCCGGAATTGTCCCGGTTTGATCAACGCTTCCCGGTTTTTAATACAATTAAATTCAATGAAATTTCTTTATTTCTTAACGATAAAACAATTCGATTTTGCCAAAAACGCCAAACAAATTCGCACGCGGCACTTTTTTTGTAAGTTATACGAATTCCTCGTAGCACAAAATTCACAAAGTTTCCTTCCAAAAGGTGATTCATGTCCTAATTTAAGATGAGTTTTACCAAAATAAATTCGGCCTGACAGACGAAGTTCTATTTCTGGTGGTTATTAAAGTTTACTCTGACTTAAAACCCCTCGACTGATTCGCCCCCGGAAAATGGACATACTTCTAAAATTTAAAAAGTACGTATCATCGAGTTAAAAAGTAATAATTTCGTTTTTATGTAGTCAAAATCACTCTACGTCTACAATGCATTTTTAACGGATTTTGGGCAAAAAATGCATTCATAATATGACTTTTTTTGGGTGTCCCGGTTTTCCTACGACGTCCAAATTAAAAGTGGGAAAATGTACACAAAAAGTGAAAATGTTCCGCTTTTTGGCTTAAAAAATATGGTAACCCTACCCCCGACGTAGGATTTTAAATTTTGGCTATATTAATTTTAGAATGGATTCTCGATGTCTGTTTCTCACGCAGAAACTGCATCTGTAACAAACCCCGAATTTTCGTTTTTTTAAAAAAGCTGGGATTTTTAATAGTATGAACTCGTTTTGTTGAAAGCTTTTACTCTAAAAAAGGAGTTTGAATATAATTATCGGATAAATATTTCACTCTGAAATTTCAATTTTTTCAGGATCTTTAAATTCGGCCGAAAAACTGATGTCAGATTCGGGTTCAGGGACCCAAGCATGGCTAGTTAAATTTCAAAAATTACTATTAGGTGAAATGCAAATTTGACCCTCATTGACCTGTGAAATGCAAAAGTCATCTGCATTTCCGCAGTCCGCGGAAATACGTTGGACTCCAATAGTCTAATTATTTCAATCGACTTCCTCTACCACGATTCCAATTTTCGGGAGGAGAAAGTTCTATTTTCAAAAACTGACATCACATTCGGATTCGGCGTGATAAAATACATCAGAATCAAATCTAAAATTGCGAGCAACCTCATTATCCTCTCTAAAACATGTCGGGGCGATTGCGAAGCTGTCATTTTATTTCCTCTTGCTAGCTTACACATTAAGTAGACCTTATGCAACGCGGTCCGCGTTACGCGGGATACCATGCATGCCGTATGGATTATTTGTTCTGTAGTGGGCACAAGTCACAAAAGTTGAGAAAGAGAGATGGAAATATCGACACAAAAAAAGAATCGATAATGTAGCCACCGTTTATTTACACCTTTCAGTAGTATCATTATTACATGCACGATTCAGTGATTTGTTGCTCATCATCAGTAGGAAAGAGTTTTAACAATAGACTGAAATAATATTCTTATATATGGGTGCATACGTAAAAGCACTATGTATATTACAGGCATTTCACCTGCATATGTACATATAAGCAAAGAGAAAAGGAAAAGTGTATACCATAAATTATCTAGTGTCCTTTCTTATTGGTTTTAGGACACACTCTACACTTATGTTATGTATGTAATTATGGGAGACACTTATGTGTGGCTAACCGGCGAGTCGTACGCACGAATGGTACGAATTGTCCGGTCCGACTTTCCAACTGTCTTGTGTGTTTTGTTATATAGAGCAATTTACACAACTCCAACGATAACTACATTAATACATAAAAGATTGAAGGTATCGGATTTAAAACCTATACATTTTACAAATAAGACCACAACCAATTAAATTATTTATGGTTAGGGATAATTCTAGTAAACGTACGGTATACATTTCTTCATAAAAAAATTGTCGATTTCATGATAAAACGTTTACCCTTATGGAGTGAGAATTGTAAAATGACACGGTGACAGTTTTCTTTGCAGTGTCCATAAACTGAATACTTTTTGTGCATTTTCAAAAGTATTATACAGTAGGGGAGACTGTTGTCGGTTCGGACACTTGGCGTTTAAATAATTTTCATAATTAAAGCAAAATAAGGTATTACATTATTTTATTATGTGGAATGTATTCATCAGGGTTGTAAGTTGTGTCGGTTAGAAACCGGGACGCCCTATCCTGCTCCGCATTAAACATGCAGAGCAGGATAAGGCGTCCCGGTTTATAACGGCCACTTCTGGTAAACCTATTGTAAGTACAAACTTAATTATTTTCACTAATTATTACCGCAGTTATGTCGTAGTTATAGTTTTTTTTTTAAATTATGTACTTTTTTGGCCAGACCGACAACACTAGTGTTGTCGGTCTGGCCATAAAAATACATAATTTTTTCTAATGTCGGTCTGGCCGCAATGGAATTAGGTAGCAAATAGTAGGTACATAATTCATTTTTTTGAAGTTTCAAGACTTTGATGCATTACGATTTCCTTTTCTAACCGGGGTGACTTGCATTGGTTTGCCCGTTTTCTTCTTCGATTTGGTTGACTCAATTCTCTTACATACTCTTTTTCTTTGCAATTGCTTCTTTTTCCTCATGAATTCGGTTACATTCAGCAGTATCAGTCAGCACAGTGGATTTCCTTTTCTTTCTTCCAATGTAACCACTCCTGTCCCGCAATTTCATTTTTGTTCCACACATCTGGAAATTTCAGATCTCTTTTTTTTGCACATTGAAGTGCAAGCTTGCGTATTTCTAATATGTACGAGATAATCCGCAAAACATTTCAGCTGCTCTCTTTATGTACTTCTTTGGTTCAACTTCCTGTTCATCATTGAATACTCTGTTATGAGTAATGTAACCGACAGTCGGAGGCTGACTCAAAGATGGTGATGTCAATTTTGCCATAAATTCAGCCGGAATATTTTTGGTGGCCGAATCGACAACATACATTTGTGTCCGAACCGACAACACCCTGCCTTTTTAAATGCGGTCGAACTTCCCGAGCAGGAATGTTTATATATTTTTTTCAATTAATATCAAATCAATTTTTAATATCCGAAGAAGTTGTGAAGAAATTCTTACCTCTAAATTGTTGTATTTGGGGCTGACAAAAAAATTTTGTCGACCAATGAGAATTTACTTTAGAGTGATTATGGAGGACAAAAAGATTATTTTACTTTTTTTTAAATTCAGTTTAAAACGGATGTTAAATATATTGTAGTACACATTGTATGTTGACAATGTAAGTCTAAATTTTAAATTTTAACTAAAAGTAACAAGAATTACTTGAGATATTAAGGGTGTCCGAACCGACAACGTATCCGAACCAACAACAGTCTCCCCTAGGCAAAATCTACGAGCTTCCTGTTCGCTTTCATAGAAACTTGGGCATGTTTGTCTCAAGTCGGCGTGGACAATTTTTACGACTTTATATTTAAAATTCCACATACATAAAGTGTACCCACTAGAGGAAGGTCAAAAATATAGAAATGACGACGAGTAAGAGTGACTAAAAGTACTGTACGAGCCTTCATCTCTCCCTCTGAGGAATTTCCCATCGCTCTTTAAACTCTTCTAGCAACGGGTGCGAGGTATATTTACTTATAATTGTCTTGTGGCCTTGTACAAATATAAGGTTAATCCTCATGGTTGAAAGAAATTGTCAACGAAATCGTACAAATAGCTTCCCAATTCCCAATACTCTTTCTTCCTTTCACGAATATTTTGTACTCAGATTTCAGATTGTGCCAAATCCTGTGAAACGAACTTGAATACCACCGTACATTTGAGCTTCGAGTTATAAAGACTGTCCAACAGGAAAAAATAGCAAGTACTTTGGAAGGGAATCGATGCCAGATGCCAAAAAGTGTAGTATTACGGCATTCGGGAAATGTGGAAAATATGGCCTGAAACTTAAATCGATTCTTCGCCCATTATTCCGGTATCTTTATCAACATCAGAAGAAGATGCCGTTCTTCCTGAAAGTTGGAAGAAACAAACTTATACTTTTCCTGGTGATGCTCACATTTTTCTCGGCCATCATCGTGAGCAATAAGATTGTTCGCATGAAAAGGCAGGCAGAACTATTCGTAGGATCAGTCATGGAGACCCCAACATGGTATGGAGCATTATAATTGACTAAAAAATTAAGAACCGAACACACATATGTTTACAAAAACGAACAAAGCTTCAATGTATGTATATGTAGAACTAAATGATTTTTATTTAGCACAACATTTTCATATAAAACCAACAATTAATCAGATACCATGAGGTGTCAAAATTATTTATATAAACCATATAAACGGTAATCTAAGGATTAGACAAAAAGAAATTTTTAGTTTTCTCTGGGCGTACATCTATAATGACGTCGATCTTACCTTTCAACTCGCATTCTGGAGGACAAAGGATATGCAGTTCGTGTCCAACATTATTCGAAAGTATATACCACTCAGCTTGTCAATTACACCTACCGTTGCATAAGCCTCAAGCGGAATTAATTCTGACTCCTTATAGTACCATTCGTCCTCTCTATTACCTCCTTCCGTATGCAAACCCCTGTCTTCCCCCCCAAACTCTCATTTTTAATTTGTTTCATCATTTCTTCCGCTGCGTCACTCAAATTACCATAACACGTGTACAGAACTGATACATCCATTAGATTCCTCTTCGAATTTTTCTTTGTTTTCTTTCGCCAGAGTACAACGTAAAGCGAACATGTTCAAACTAAACGTGATCCTTTGTTCGCTTTCGTATACGTGACGTCTGTGTTGAGTTTTGACAATAAGCGTGTGCGTACGATATTTTATATTAAAACTATATGTACTTTATGAGTTCAGCCGCCACCCCGATTTGCCAATAGACAATCCAGAAATCATGAAACATATTGTGAACGTCGACAAAATCACTTGTGATGTTGACCCCGACTGGGTGGTCGTCAATGGAACACATGCATTTGTAACTGAAGAGGCCAAGTCACTGTACGATGCACCAATTGTTTGCAAATTTTATGGTAGAGAACAACACTTTGGGTTATATGTTTATTTTACACACAGATCACAAGTATATTGTATTAAAATTTCCTTAATTCCAATGTAATTGGTTTATTTAAGAAATTGTTCGTGTTGATGACGATGTAACGAAATTCAGCGAAAGAATTACTCAAGGACAATGGTACAAATTCGAAGCTGCAGATTTTGTTAAAGTTTCATGCTCTGCACGAAGAGAGAGGTGACCATTACTAATGTGTTTCGATTCGCTAATCCTGTTAAAAATTCAATTATGAAATCATTTTCTGTTATTAGATGGTCGACATATTTGGCTGTACCTCGAGCCACTGTTCCTGTGCCCGGGCCCGTCGAATCGAAAAGCCCATTACATCCAAAACTGAATGTTGTCATGTGGGGGCACGACTCTTTGTCAAGAAATATGTTTAAACGAAAATTGCCCTTAGCTCACAAGTACCTCACCAAAGAACTGCATGGAATTGTTTTACAAGGCTACAACATAGTGGGTGATGGAACACCACAGGCCTTAATTCCGATGTAATAATGATAAGCTTCGGTGATTTTATAGTATAGTACATTTTAAATGTAAAGAGGTGAAAAAGTAAAAGAGAAATATTACTCCATAAAGCCTGACTGGTAAAACTGAGCTGGAATTGCCCGAAACAAGAAAGCGCAAGGGATCACAAGCCAGGCACGTGAATGTGTACCCCTTTATATGGAACGAGTTCAGCAAAAAGGGTTACTTGACAGGTGCGTCAGTGTGAATGTACTATACATACATACAACAGTACTGTGGTTCGGTGCAGAGAAATAAAAAGAAATCCAATACGTGCACTAGACACTATAATACTATATATGTAGTAGGTATTGTGCTTGCTACTACTACTAACATCATTGTTGTTCATTTACAGGATATATGGAAGACTGCCCTAGTATCGGAACGTTTACTTACAGACTGAAAGGATTCGGAGATGCTCCTACAGATTTTTATATGCGAACGTTTTTCACAGCTGCCCAATCACAATACTCAAAATTTTCAAAATACTGCATAGGATCTGTGCCAAGGCACAAGAAGATGTTAGATTATATTAAATACATAATGAACTTTAAGAGGAATTTCGGTGAACGAATCCCCAAATTCGTTTTCGGATTTCACAGCGAATTGTCTCACGGAGATACGAATGCCGTTCAGGGGGCCGACTCTGATTTGAGAGAATTTCTCGCAGACCTCCACCTCTCCGGAAACCTTAACAGTACCATTCTGATCGTCATGAGTGACCATGGCCATCGTTTTGCTGCTATCAGGTACACAGTAAAAACGGAAAACAGTGGCCCAACATACAAAAATTTCGTGATGATTCGTTGTTTAGAATTTTTACATTACCGCTGACAATTAAATTCTCATCATCTTGTATGTTTATACTGTACATCATCAGTAGGGTGTTGGGTTATTTATATTTAGTCAGTTAATTACATCTCACCCACTACAGCAGTTTGGTATAATATATATTTAGTCAATAGAGGTCTATTATTATATAAGGCATAAATATTTATAGTCAGTTAATTACATCTCACTCACTACAAGCAGGTTTACTACTAAAGACAGGTTAAAGACTCACAGTGCGAGCATGCGAGCGAAAGGGCATTGATTTGGCAGAAAACCAGATTCTCTGCTCGTTGCTTTCTTGCTTGCAATGAGCGATAAGAGATGAGAAAATTATGTTTTGTCGATAACGCTTTATCATTATTACGCAGTGCTGTGCGAGACTGAATGCATTTTTGTTTTGTACAGAGAAACTCAGCAGGGGAAACAGGAGGAAAGGATGCCAATGTTTATGTTCGTACTTCCTGCATGGTTTCGCCGGGTGTATCCTACAGCTTACGGGAATCTCCTCACCAATGCTCATCGTCTATCAACACCATTCGATATTCATGCAACATTTCAGGATATTCTCAACCTGGAATCTCTGAGTGCGAATCACTTTTCAGTGCCTAACCCTTTGGCGTCACGGCAAATGAGTTTATTTCGGGAAATTCCTTTGGTCAGGAGCTGTGCAAATGCGGACATCGAACCACATTGGTGTGCCTGTCTACAATGGCGTAATATTAACCCCAATGCATCCATTGCTCAACGCGCTGGACTAGTAAAGCCGGAAATATTAAATATTAATGCACACATCATTTTTGAATGATACTGTCACATTTTTTAAATTTATAAAATAGACATTTATGATATGTGTTTTATATTTTTGCTAGGAATTCGTTAATTATCTGAATGTGTTGACTGACTCACATCGAGAAATGTGCTCAGAGCTTGAGCTCGGCAAAATACTTTGGGCTGCCCATTTTCATCCTACAGAAGAATTGCTCAGATTTAAGAAAAATGCCGATGAGGATGGATTCGAACCTGATCTAAGTGACCACACTGAAGTGGCTAGTACTCTGCTGCAACTTAAAGTCGAGACCATTCCTGGTAATGGACATTTTGAGGTTTCCCTTACTTACGATGTGACCAACTACCAATTTACTATTAAAGTAAGTAATATCACGGTTAAAATAATAATAAAAATGTTGTTAAATAAATGAAATCGTAATTCATGCCGTGTTGTACAGAAGAAATAAAATAGAGGAAATGTATACTATGTACAATTTAATGATTTGATGCGTAAAACTGAGCTGGTTCTTTAATTTTTCTAATTTCTTTAGGAGACTGATATAAGCCGGATAAACAAGTATGCCATGCAAGCAAAGTGCGTTGAAACAAACGAAAAGCTTGAACATTTAAGAAAATATTGCTATTGTAAAGATTGAAGAGTGTTCACATTTCATTACTACTGTTATACTATGTGGCAAAATAACGATTGCATACACCAAACCAAACGCACCATAGCCAAATAATTTGACCAGTATACCTAGTGGAAACGATAAAGTACAAGCGTGTATACGTCATTTTCCAAAATTGTTGTTATCAATAATATGAGTTAGTTTCTTTTTTGCTGTACATAAAATTAGAAAATAACGTGATATTTTTGTTTATAATTGCTTGCTGAATACATCAATTATTTTTATTTTGTTTCCACGTGTTATGTGGGCAGAATCACACATATTTTAGCATTGAATTTTATATCGGGTGAGGGGTAGTCCTGAATCTGAAGCTTCCGAACGTTTAGTTAGCGTGTTATAAAAAATTCCTTTGATTTTCTGATCACCTGTATTACATGTATACTCTAGCCCGTTTTTTTGTGATATTCACAAGATGTATGTAATAATGAATAAATTATTATTGCTACAATGCAATGGTTTATATAGTAGTAGTACTGAAAATCTTTAATTTTTCGTACACCACAGTTGTAAATTGTGAAAATGTGTTGCCGATTCTGGTAACACATTAATTTGTGATATTTAATTGATCTTAATTTTAACATTTATTTGATACTCTATATTTTGGACAAAATTATTTTTCAGTTAAATAGTTCGATAAATTAACATTTATTGTAGTAGTAGTAGTAGTCACAAAGAAATTGAAGGTGCACAGGAAAAGGAATACCTGAAAGTACCCGTTTAACCGAAACAAATTGCTTCATTAAACCAAACTTCAGCCTTTTTTTTGCATGTGTGTGGTTGCTTCAATGTTGTGTGCAAAGTTGTATCTTTAAATAAATTATTAAAAAGTAAGCATAATCATGATTACTGTATGAGAAACGAGTATTTGGCTACTGACTACTGACTACTTGCTACAACATTAATTTGCTTTCAATATGACTCAATTACAAGGGCTTCACTAATGAATGTAATTGCCATACATATATATATACACAAAAGTAAACTAATAACTTTTCTACTGCGTTGTGTAACTACACAATTTAGAATCCTTTTTTAAACCAAATACACATATTTTTATTACAATTTACTAGCACCGAACGATTTTGCCATATAGTTTTGTTTAACCCAATTTTTAATGCGATACAATACAAAACAACTTAAAAAGTTGATGCAAGTTGGTATTTCACAGTATGTAGAACGAAATGAAACTTTTATTTATTGTTCTAGAATTGTAGCACGTGGCGTAGTGAAATGTATTACATTACATAATTAAATTTCTACCTGTAACATCTAAAACGAATCTAGCCCATTTGGTTAAACAATAAAATGCATTCACTGCAAGGTTTTAAGTAAACATACACTTCCATTACACATGCTACGTACGTACACAACATTTACATACTTAGATTGCTATTAGCAAATGTATCACAGTTTGAATGAAAATTGTTTACAAATTTAAAAAATTATGTCCCATGTATAGTTACAACGTAATTGAATAGTATTTTAAAGTTATACAGTATAAATATAAAATATTCAAGCGCTAATGATGATGACCTGCTGTTAGAAGCAGTGGAAGTAAAGCACCGCCAACCAACCCTAGAAGTTCTTTCCGACTAAAACCATTTTGAGAATCCTTTGTGACTTCAGGAAGAACATGTACTGTGGCAACGTACAAAAAGGTCCCGGCACTAAACAACATAGCCATTGCTGTTGCATTCATTGTGGACAAATTTTCTTTACCTTCCTATAATAAATAATGGAAATATTATATTATCTTACTCTTCTGTTTCCGAAAACATAAATAAAAACTATTTGTACATCACAAGTTATTCGCGTGACAATACCTGACTAATACCAAAGTACGTAATAATAGCCATAACAGGTGCGGCTAAGGAAAATATTGCTAAATGTCTCCTTACTCGATTTCTATCAAGGCCTTCATGTAATAGAAATGTTACCAAACCAAACGCAGCAGGCGCCTGCATAAGATTACAATAATCATTACCAGTTATTCGGTCAGTTATTTTCAATATGTTATATAAGTATGTCTTTATAATTAATAAAAGTTTTACTTTGTGAAGCATGATTGCAATGAAAACTATCATTTCAACATCTGCATGAGGCGTTGTAGCTGCTGCTCCCAATGCAACACCATCGGCTGTACATATAAAATAAATTGTCACTTAGCCTCTTTAACGTAACGAGATTTAAAAGGAACGGGATAATTAGTAATTAGCTAGGTAAACCACGACTTCCTTCAAATGCACGTCGGAACTCACCTGCTGCATGAACGACGAGACCTAAAGTTGCTGTAATACTTCTTTTAGGGGTCATGGAAGACTCGACGTCTCTTGTTCTGGACCTACTACATTGGTCAACCAAAAGCATAAAGGTAAATCCTAAGACTAGTGCTATCCCAACTGAAGAAAATGGTTCACTTTCTCCAGAATTATCGTGGCCCCCGTTATCATGTTGTGTTGCGACGGAAGCAACAGGGACAGCGGCATTACTTGCCGATGGACTCAAACTAAATAACATCTGCGGTTGAGACTTTCCAGAATCTACATAAAAAATTTTAATTACAAGCAATGCAAAGTAAGTTACCAACAACAAAAATTGATTGTTTTATCAGAACAGAACCCGTCTACAATATTGTAGATTAGATGGGTTCCGGTTTATTTTTATTTACGTTGCAGTCGTGCCAAGTACAGCGTGTGCATCCCTTCAGGAATAATGACGCTCAGCGCCGTCCCCACCAACAAACCCGCTCCAATGACGGAAACAAAATGAATTTTATCCTGTAAAAATTTGCATTATTTAGCGTAAATTTGAAACAATGACAAAATGCATTAGTTGTTAGTGTATAATGGGTAGTGTTTGTTTATTATACCTCCGACATATGCATGACAATTGGAATCTGTAATAAAAATACAAAAGATCATGAAATCTACATTTAAACTTTTCGCAAAATTAACAGTAAGTGGTATTTAGAATCCATATACACATGGTGGAATTAATTAAGTAATTGCGTTTTGTCACTAAGCTTTCAAGTAAAAAATCATTAAATTACACTGTTACTAAGTATAGAAATTGAACTATTAACACTATACAACACAACACTTTTTCACTTCTTAACAAAAACTTTGGAGATGTCGTCCAAGATCTGAAAAATAAAATAAACAATTAAATGTGATTCAAAAAATAATAATGTAGTTGCAGAATAGATTTGTTTACTTACCTTGTCTTGAATTCTTTCTCTCAGGAACTTAATCTAAATCTAAATCGGTTCATATTTACAATTTTCATTCCAAAAAAACATCATTTTTTGCACATGGATGCATTTTTCTCATATCAAAATTTTAAAACATTGTTTTAAAATTTTACTCAGTT
>JABASC010004703.1:0-11396 GCA_019776185.1 Plutomurus gul | reverse complement strand
GGAAACGAAATAATGAGGAAACATTAGTGAGGAAACAGAGGAAACGAGGAAACGAGGAAACGAGGAAACGAGGAAACAATCGGCTCGAGGTTAAGCCCAACCGGGAAAGGAGACAATAATTGATTTATTGTAGAAGGCGATTACATATTGAGAACAACGAAGGATCATAATCTGATTCCGTAAATGTACTAATAATTAGCTTTAACACTTAATTTTATACATAACCGCTGAAACTAAAATATTGCACATTAAGTATGCAGATCAAGCAAATTTATTACTGTAGTCACCCTGCACGAAATAATATAATAGAAAGCAAACAGGATTTGCTCGAGACGAGAACCAGGGGTCTCTTTAAAGATGAAATGGTTGGCAGAAATATAATAATGTAGTAAATGTTCTTTGACAACGAACTCTACCCGACCAACACACTTTCTTTTGTACACCTGGAAATGCAGCGATCCCCTTCTCCCCGAGATCGAATTATATTGTCCTTCAACAATATTACTAGCTGATGTGTATTGAAATTTCGAGCAACCCCTAACAAAAAGGTAAGGAACCGTTCGTTCTTTGGTATGACATGCTTACGATACGGCACCTTTTCATTCAATAATATGGAAAATAAGAATGGAAAATGATTCAACAGAATTTTGACATCTGACCTGAAGTTTTCGATTGAAAAGCATAGATACATTATACATTGTATACAGCAAGGTAAAAGGTATTAGTAAATACAGCGTGCCATTTATGACACGAATTATTACAACATAGGGCGTGGCGTGAGTACCATCGGACAAGTACAGTCTTCCGTCCGACCTTCATCATGTCACATGATGTGATGTGGCCCATATTCATGTATTTATGTGCTTATCCGATGCTTCGGGGCGACAGGCTTGGGAAAAATTTCTGCTTATCCGAAGGAGAAAATAACTGTGAATAGACAAGGTTGTTAGTTTTAGGGGCAAAATGGCAGCAGTGCCATGTTCCCTCATTGACCCTTTTCTGCGGTTGCCACTAAATCAATTGTCAATTTTAGAAGTGGCTTTATTGTCGTACTCCTTCGGGGCAACGAGGCTACATTTTAAGGCTGTCTGAGTCCAGAGATGAGTGGGCATCCAAAAATGCCCATGAATGCCCCTCCTATGGGCTGGGCACTTTATTTTGACAAATTTTGGGCTGGGCATTTAAAAAAATTGCGTTGGGCATTTCACAGTCAATGCCCACTGCCCATTCGCCAATATTGTAGTTTTTTTAGACATTGTGCATCTTCCTTTGGTGTCCGATATTGGGCCAAGCGTTAAAATGTGCCAAGCGGAATTTGGTCCAATCGTCTCACTCGATAAATAGGGTCAATACTATATGTTATATATAAATAATAATAAAATATATAGCGAAATCGGACCCAATTTCGCTTGGCACATTTTAACGCTTGGCCCAATCTTCATTATATTATCACAATTACTAATTTCAACATTTTTTCTGGCTTTTTGCTAGTTTTTTTTTCAATTGTTTAGATTTACATTATTTAATCTACTTTGCAACACTTGGTACAAAATTCACATACTTTCTTTCCAAAATGCGATTTATTTACTCATTTTAGGCGAATGTAACCGAAGAAATTTCGGACGAATTTCTTATTCCCATGATCATGAAATTTAATAAAACCTATTAAATAAACACAGCCCTAGATCCGTAGAAATTTTTGGGCTCTGGACAATTTTTAGTGGAGACTATGGGTAGTGGGCATTTTTTAGTAGTGTCACTAGGCAGTCGGCGTTTTTGGTAAAACCAATAGCCCATTGGTTTTAGCAGCCCTGGGCATTTTTTATAAAAAAAATTGGGAGAATTTTGGGCTGGGCTGGCCAAGTTTTTTTGGAAAAATTTTGGGTTGTGATGGACTTTTTTTTCGGAAAATTTGGTCTGACCATTGTTTTTAGAAAAAAAATGGACTAAGCTGGGTATTTAAAAAAAATTGGGACTGGGCTGCGCATTTCTAAAATCAATGCCCACTCCCTTGCCTGAGTCCGATCTAATTTGTGTCAAATGAACGAGCGGTGTACGATGGACAAATTGATGGCCGGTTTTGCTGGCCTCTGGAGCAGACTAAATTTCAGCCCTCTATCTCAAAATCTACAACATCTAAGAGTGCGCCCGCACATTGCACATACATACATGCAGACACCAACGGTCTCGTGATGGTTAAAACGGAGAGTTTTACGTTGGACACCCGATACATATTATGTATATATAGACTCCATGTGTCATACTGCCAACAAGATTTGGAATTCACGTTTCGAATTCAGTTAGCCTAATATAAATTCAAACCTTAATGGTTGGCAAGATGGAAGTGTATATTGCTTGCATAT
Source organism: Plutomurus gul (assembly GCA_019776185.1). Taxonomy (NCBI): domain Eukaryota; kingdom Metazoa; phylum Arthropoda; class Collembola; order Entomobryomorpha; family Tomoceridae; genus Plutomurus; species Plutomurus gul. The sequence goes on along the minus strand of JABASC010004703.1, from coordinate 9,033 downwards.
AATATTTATATCTTGTCAAAAATGGCTGGTTGAAGTCGTTAAATGCAAGTAAACTTCGAAGTCTAAACTTCAACAATAGAGCCTCTGTTGACGACGGGGTACACCAAAAACACTACACCATTGCCCGCCCATATTATTGAGAATTAATTAGGACGAATCGTAACAAAATATATATATTCAATGTATGAATTCGTTAAAATTAGCAACCAATTGATACGGTGAACAAATGTGTAATTGAAAGCAGGGGTAGGTAGTAAAATACTGTAAGCAATGATCGTGTTATATTTGGTTGATAAATCTGCATATGCACAATAAATGGGTTCCTGTATCTGTAGATGTACTTTTTTAAAGATAATTACCACCAATTCACATCATACATTTATTAAACACATTACACATGTTCATCTTAAACTAATTCGAGTAACCTTGTATGCAGCACATATACATAATATGTACGAACGAACCACTGTAATTATCTAATAATATAATAATAATTGTATAATATGTATTATATAATGTAGCATTTTGAATGATTATTGGACATGAGCACAGCACAATACAGCATAGATGAGGAAATACACAAAAGAGTGTTTGGGTACGCGTTTGTTGGGTCGCTAATACAAACAAGAACATGTACACAACCTATGACAGCATCATATTTTAAGCAAATTATCTTTCATTAAATGAATACATTTATGAATACTAATATTAATATTTCTCTAAATTCCGTTTGTGGAATACACAATAGCAAGCGTGAAAGTGCTGGTCAGTGTGATGCAATAAAGTATATAAGTATATTACGCTGATTTTAAGTAAGTATTAAAATTCATAAGAGCAAAGATAACACGGGAAATTAAAATACGATAAGTATCCATAAACCCATTACATCAATCAAAATATCATGATTTGCAAAAGTATTGTAGATATTTATATAAATTCGAAAAAAATAACTGCAATACCGCGTGTCCACTTAAGTCACACACTGTATTTTTAACTTGAGAGAATCGTGCTTTACTTGACAAAGGATTGAATTACAGTACAAGCCTAAAATCGGAAGTAAACAAAATTGAGTCGTTGTTTTGCTCAAATAAGTTGTTTCAGGCTGTGCGAGCAAAATTTTTTTTCGTAAAATTAATCACGTTGAGACCATAACCAATCACTAAAATTCTTTCCTTTAGATTATGACAACCTACACGGTTTTAGCAAACCCTTGCTTTGTCTAACGAAACACAAATTATTAGTCTAGCTAATTGTGAGCATTTAATATTATGACTTCCAGAAAATCAAACATGGGAAAAGATCTACATCAACCCAAATGACATCTCTGGTTTCACAATAACCCATTTTCAACAATTAATTTCCACATACCCTTTTTTACATATTAATAGTATCTAATATTTGTTACAGTTTACTCTTGTATGCGTGTAAGTGTACTGTATCATGTATTATCAGAGTTCATCATGATTTTCATAGAAGAAAATAGGACTTTGTGGAATCTAATTTGATTGACTAATTCTGGTATTTCGAATGAGATATTTGTTAGATCGCTGGTTCTGTCATTCATTCAATAAATGAAATGTGAAATAAAATTGACAAAAATGTTTATCCATAATAAAGATGACGTAAACGTTTACACGTATAGAAGACAAGGAGATTGTATTTGTAATGATAAATAACCAATATTTTAATGTTTCACGTAATCTTGATCTTTGAATTTTGATTAAAATGGAAAATCCTGAGGTTTGTAACGGTTTTAGCCACGTGTTCCTGTAATGTCACCCCGATTTGTTTGCAACGTATGAAATGTACCAATATCAATTCAATCTTCTTCTGCAGACTCCGATTCTGGATTAAACGAAACGTAATGAGTACAAACACGCAAATTAATGTCATGGTCATGTCAACATAGAAATCTGAAACTACTTACCTTCTTCGGCATTTTGTAGCCACTCAATAAATTTTTTTGTTTGTTCCAAGAAGACCGTCTTCCCTTTAGATGAGTGAGACTCCTTGTACCACTTGAGAATGACATCTTCTGACAGTACGTCAGCTAAATTATCATTTTCAACGTAATTTTAGTATAAATTCATCATCAAACAAAAGTTTCAATACAAAACAGCAAATGTCAGTTACTTTTGTAAAGTAGCAGAATAATTTTCTGGAAAACTTTCATGAAATTCATATTGTCGTAGCAGAAGTCTTGGATACGCAGCATTAGTGTCATTTCTGATTTTGGATTCTGACAAAAGGCTCCCAATAATGATGTATAATTCTAGTGTGGAGCAAAAAGGAATGTAAGAAGTACTTTATTATAAATTAAAACTGATTCGAAAGCTATATTGTAAATAAAATAGGTTTTACTACATTAGTAGCCGACACATCGCTACATTATTACCTTCAAATGCTTTAAAGCCTGGTCAGCAACCAATTCTTCTTTCTTGTTCCATTCAACAGCCGCCATTAGGGTAGTCCAGAGCTACATATATTAAATTAGTAAATGAGTGTTATGATACCCTAGATACTGTGAACATTCACGTTAACGAAATCAATGTAAACATACGATCGCGATGACTTCATGTTCAAGGAGGTTGTTTTTTTGGGAATACTCCTTAACTTCGTTAATAATTTCCTTCGCTCCTTTGTTCTCCGCAAGTGCATCGCTGACATACTTTTGCATGTCCTTTTTCACTTCTTGACTTGCCTACTCAATCGATTTCATAAATTCGTGTAACTTTTCAAAGGACTATTTCACCGTAATGGTAATTAAATATTCTTATCGAAAATATACCTGTGCCTTTTGGAGCTTCACAATTTCTGCCAAATCCCTTTCTTGAAAAGCACTGTGAAAATGCTCATGTGTTCGTTTGTTGAGGGGAAAGAACTCCATTAGCCTAAACGGAGAATACAAACTACCTTGTAGTACACATTAATTTATCTGCTTAAAATTTTTTCCTATGTAGTGGTAAAATTACTTGGTCTCAAGCCCAGTTTTCTTAAGTGTTGACACAACATTAGAAATGCCCTTTTCTTGTTTCCATACGGCGAAAACTTCCAGAATGAAATCCAGTGCCAAATTGTCTTTCACCAAATGTTCCTAAATACAGTAACCACAATATGCATATAATAAATACAAGCGAGTGTGTGGATACAGACGTTACGTTTACACATTATACTAAGAAAGATTAAACCTACCAGCCACACATTTCCAAATAAACTAGAATGTTGTATTGTAAGTTACAATATGCAAAACCATAGATTTTGAAAAGTAATTAGCGACTATAATACCTCGTCCTTTTAGCAAGTGATGAATATGGTCAAACTATCTTGTAGAGATTTTACAAATACAATCAATGAGTCATATCAATATCATCACTACCACACCATGAATCGTCAAGCTCATCCAATCCGATAACCGGTTAGGAAAATATAATCATTAACAATTTTTCTTTCCACAACTACAAGTTATTTAGCTGTAATTTAAATAGGAACTGACCAAATGGTTAAATTACCACAATGATAACAAGATGTTTTTTGTAGATTTACTTAAAGTGGAAAAATAAGTAATTCAGTCTTATACCCTGTGTTTCAAAGCCTTGGAAATTTCCTCCCCATTGATCATAGCCAAAATTCTACGCTACCCACAATCCTATCTATCTGATTACTTTTCCCACAGTACGATGTTAATTTTGTGGTCTCTGAAACTACAAATTCACTCTACTTTAAAATTAAATTGCATATTGCATTGTTAAAATTCGACAACAGAGGGTCACTCATTTACATTCTGCGTTGCAAAGTTGCAAGCAAGAAATGTCCCAAAGGTCCCATAAATAAATATGTTAAAAGTACCAGGAAAGGATAGAAAACTTCATTTCCATTTTTCTTAATTATAATGAATGTCAACAGATTGTTGAATTTGAAGTTTGTGTGCATTGTGTTGTGCATCACATTTTTTATCTACATTTTATTACCAATTTGATTTCCCATTTCCCCTTCACCCAATTTTGTTTCCACCACTGAAAAACGTCGTCACGCTCGACCCGACCCCAATCTCCCGAATCCACAAGAACATTTCAAGTTTTGGTTCAACTGCAGTCTAGAATCTTTCTTTAACTTTTTCGTAAATAAATACCCTAAGGTAACTAATAACTTGCATACCCAATGCAGAAGGCAGAAATCCATCTAAAAAATGCATAGTAGCAGTGTCTGCGCATCTACTACACTTATTATATACATTTTAGAATGAAACAACAATGTAAAAGTAAAACGTACAACAGCGATGACGGACAGGACGGAAGGTGACAGAGAGCCATTGCAGACCCAAAGGGCTGTCATTCGAGCCAATTTTACTCGTTCGTCTTCTGTGAATCTTTTCATATATGTGAACACCTTCCGCATTTCCACATCGAACATTTTCTCCAAGTATTTGTAACGCCGCACTAGTTTTAGGAATACCTACAAAGGGAACCAAATTATATTCATTATTAAATAACTATGTGCTTACAAAGGGCAAGAATTTTAATTTTATCAAATAAATAAATATAAAATGTAAATATTTATGTAAATCTATAATTCGTTCTACCAGCTCGTATCCTCTTAGGGCTTCCATGGTGTTTTCAGATGCGAAAACGCACGCTGGTGCGAGTTTCCCTCCATCTCCTGGAGTGACCCCACTGGGGCCAAGAAGTCCACCAGCTATTAATACATCAAAAAGTGTTTCGCCGTATCGTCGATAATCCAGTTTGTTTCCACCAGCCCCATCCAAGTATTTACTCACTGCATCCAAATCAGTTCCAACATCTATCAGACCCTGGAGAAGAAGGTCTCTGAATCCAGTAGTATCGAATTTCTCCTTTTCATCTGAAAGTGTTTATTTAAACAATTACTTTCGGATCTATGGCGTAACGAAATTTTACAAATGAACGGGTCAATCAATTTGGTCATTGTAATTGCCACTATACACATAAATTTTGGGACTGATTTTGTCTATCTGTTCTGTTGCTATATCCTACCGACATCCATCCGACGGTTATTTATTAGTTTTCAAATGAATGCTATGAATTACACATACACATAATCAAATCATCATATATATAAACAAATATTTTGTGTATTATTGCGAAGAAGCATGCAGAAAACCTGCCATAAGACAGAATAGGGTTTTTAAAGTTTAAACAGAGCAAATTTCAAGATTTTTGAAGAAATGTGCTCTTGTTTTTTCTATGTGGCCTTCAAATTCTAGTTACTCTACCACTGAATGCAAAATTTCCAACCGTTACCTACCCAAAAGCCGTATCATTCGTAGGAAAATATCATAATCTTACAATTAGCTATCTAAATTACCTAATACATCTACCATTAGGCAATTTCATCAAAGATAATTATTTGTATGATATGACGCTGGGTAAAGAAAACTAGGTAACCATATAATCCATGTAGTAAAGCTAAAATAGTGAAAACAACAACCAATAGAAGAACAAGAACTAATTTGCAAATATTTAGTCATTAGTAAAGTTATGTGTTATTCCATCGTATCAATGTTGCGTAAAAACGATTCAATCGTTATTTCGTGAAACAAAAATGCAATGGTTGCAGTTCAGTCAATAGTGGTTAAGTTATAAGTACTCGTTGCGTTAGCAAACGAACTAGTTAAGTTAGTTAAGTAGCGACAGTTGTACATTGTAAGGGCAATGACCGACATGAATGTTTACATCAATTTTTCTGTTGTGATTTATTAGCAAGTGTGATTAAGGGCACAAATGCAATATGCAAACAAACAAGCAACTTATTGTTAGTACAAAAATAATTACTGCCGGCATCAACTAATGGGAGATGGGTCTAAATGAATTGACGAATCGAATGGAAAGGTAAATTAAATAACTGATGCTTAGTTAGACATGAAATTGATAATTAAATAACTGATACTTAGTTAGACATGAAATTGATAATTAGATAATTGATCAATCTTTTTAAGATGTGACATGATCAGCACATTACATATTGACTTGACGTGTTTTTTCTTTGTTATCATCCCACCCAAGCAACAACAAATATGTATAATAATTGAACACTCCCGATGTCAAATGAATTATGAATTAAGTGAGCATTTGATTTTTACTGAACTCTTTGAACTGCTAAAAACGTGCGCACATATTGCTTATTGCATTGAATGACCTGCAAACTCTATTTTTTGCCTTTCACACTTTCACCTTTACGCTTGACAATAATAAGTTTTACGAATCTTTCTCTATAGTATTTATAACCAAATTCTTGAGTAGAAAGGGGATATTTCAAATAATAATAAGTTTTGCAAACAAGAGTCACCCAGTCCCCGAACAGCGTTACTGGAGGCATTGGAAATTTGAACTATTACAAATATGAATACCCCGTTGACCGTTCACGAGACAACTCTGTCTGAGTCTGTGATGACCGATGACCGATGACCAATGACTCACTTCAAATCAAATACCTGTGAATGTGTCATGTGAATGTGACCACCACTGATACTGACTTCATACCTCTAGGAAAGAATAAGACAACTATTTCTCATTATTCTGAAGATTGTGACTTTACCACAGCATCTAACAAGACAACTAAAGACTGACCCACTTAATACTACTATTGCTTGCTATAAAACAATCAAAATCCTTGACAGCTGACTAGTTGGCTGACAACCATTACATTCTAATGAATTATTGTCGTGATTCACATACCACCATCAGTAGAATTCACAAAATATTTAGTTTCTCATTAATTTTCACCTACAATAGCAATGGCCACTGTGGATCGGCCGCAAAATTAAAAAGATAAACACTGAAGAGACTTACCCCTTTTGCGAGTTTTAATTCGCTGCCCAGACAATACGGGTTTTTCGGTTTTTTGACTCATACAACAAGCCGGGTGTTTCGTTTAGGTGAAAATGAAACAAAATCAAACTAAAGACAAGAAGGACAGGTAACAAACCGTAGGTTCAGCTCCGTCGTGTCTTACGTCTCTGACTGCAAATCAAGTTGTAAAAAAAGAGTCAAGCTGGTCGGAATGGAAGAAAGAGGTAGTGTAGTAGTCGCCGTCAGCTAAAGTTCGTTGTCGTTCCTGTGACGACTTGGATTTCTTGATAATGCGTCGAGTTCAACGTTACAGAATCTTTCTTGGGTGTTTTTTGGAGAGGTAGTAGCTCCAGTGTGTGTTAGAAGTTCTAGAATGAAGTAGAAGGTGAATAGTGACGACAAAAGTCAAGAAGTAAAAAATGTGGAATAGTAGAGTACAACAACTTACCACTTTTCCCAGCGCCAATTCAACAAAGGATGCAGCCGCTCTTATTCGTGCCGCCGATATTTCTAGTAAGGAAGAAGAACGGAAAATAAGGTCCGTTGAGAAATACCCGAAAGGAAAATCTGTATCAGATGGTTGCCAACACTTTGCCAGCCAAATGCCAAATTCAAAATATCTACATACGTTGCCAACATCCAAATTACAAATTGATACTGTGCCAGCCAAATTCCAAATTTCTATATCATCGTCAAAATTTCAAATTCCAAATTCCAATTTTTTAAGTCATCGTCCAAATTCCAAATTGGTACTTTGCCAGCCTAATTCCAAATTCCAAACCGTTTGGTTTTGAATTTGGCATTGGATCCAGACGAAAAATTTGGATCCAAACTTTTGGAGTGCATCTATGTGCCAAATTGGCTGTTAAAGGCGGTGGGCGAAACCCATCCTTCAATTCCCACTGAGTGAAAATTCAGCTGGTCAATTGGCCAGCCGACTGTAGTAATTTTCAGCCAATTCATGGTCATTATACAAACGTTCCGATACCAAAAGGTTTGATGATAGCTCAAAGCAAGCGCATATACAGTCACGTCAAGTCAGTCAAGTGTACTTGCATTGAATTTAATTCTATGAATGTTCCATGTTAAAAATTAGTTCATTTAAGTTCTGCGGCGTTTCGGCAAAGTTGCAATGTTAATTCAGATGACAATAAAGTTTTTTTTCCCGCATAACGATTATTTCGAGTGCCTTATTAGAGCTTTTTTTGTTAAGTAATACAAAATTGTGCTTGCTTGTGCTTGTAACTAAATGTATACTCTTTCCAAATAACCAAGATTAAAAGTTTATTTTTTAAGCCTGTGATAAAGGCCAACGGCGGTTGGTGACTTAACTCGGCGGATTTACCCTCTACGTGTAGAGACGCGGTACACCGCGAACCATGCTTTATTTCAGTGTCTTTCTGATAACATTGTATTATACTCGTTAGATGTGTCAGTTACTCATACATATCTTTTAATTGTATTTCATTGTACATGAAGCTAATTAAAGTTTAATGTTTACCCGCTATTATTCAAATTCAAGACTTAAATTGCAACTAACTTCGGTTTCATTATAAAAATGATAATGAAACACAAACACAATAAAATAATATTAGTATTATCGAATTGACTCAACATTAATTGGAACATTTTTCCAAAAATTGAATCTATTCAATTTTACTAGCGCATAGGCAAGTAGTTTTGTAGTGTGTGGCTATTGGCTATGACTTTGTAAAGTCCATTTATTAGGAATTAGATCTGAAATTGTGCCATAAAATAATGTTTTAGATTGTCAATTGTAGATATATTTCAATTTTGTAGCTTGTGGTTTAAGTGCAATTTAGTTGACACCGGAACCGGGCTTCGTACACCTACGACAACTCTACTCACTCTACTCTACACTGGATTGGAATCAGCCACCAGAAGTACGCAAGTATGTTTCATGACTGACACAGTCAGTATTAGTAATATTATTATTACCGTCACCGTTTCAATAGTAAAAATCATTTTGCACTAGCGTTTCAATAACATTTCATTTAAAAGCTCTGTGTCGTAAGTCGTAACAGCATGTCAACTCAGATGGCAAAGTTTTTTCTTTTATTTGTAAGTTTTTAGTTTAAAAATGCAAGTGGATCATCAAACACAAACTTTACATGTGATTGATAATTTATACAAATTATCTCCAATTAATACAATGTTGAGTTCAAATTCAGGAATTTCAGGATTGTAA
>JABASC010004702.1:0-11400 GCA_019776185.1 Plutomurus gul | reverse complement strand
GAAGGAAATGGAAGGATCGACAGGACACAGTAGGCCGTTAGCAAATGCAACTCTTTCATTTTCTGACCCGTGTAGCATTCATAAGAACGTCCTGTACTCGCAACAAGAAAATCCACACTCGCATATATTACTTGCGTATTGCGTATAGGTATGTACGTGGAGAGCACACCAATGTACAGGTACGCCGCTACAGACCATATTACCTATATACACAAAGGGTACATGGAAGCACACGAGACAGAGACAGAGCAAATATACATGACAAAGGCATAGAAATGTAGGTGGTGGGGAGAGTAAAATGGAATTGTGGTTAGCAGAAATAACGTCATTATTTAAGTGAAGCTAAAAGAGCTAAAAGCCAAGTCTTTCTTTGTAGCCTAGCCACCAGAACACAAGGTATATGTAATATTTATATAGAAGAGCGTAATGTGTGTGTAGTGCTGGTGAGTTGTTGTGGATTCGGTGGTATGTTATCGTGGCCTGAGTAATGGACTGGACTCTGTGTGACAGTGACTGCCACTGTCCACAGCCAGTAAGTAAGTACTTGTGTTATTTCAGTCTTATGTTGCTCAATGCTCTCCGCAACGGCAATGTTCTTTTAGCAAGTAGGATAACCAGCGACGGTGAGATTCAAACAACAACCAATGCACAGAACACACCAGAACCATAATGGAGAATAGAAGGCGGCAGTGTACGAAACCAACGTAGTCAGTAGTCACTCGCTATGAAGCAATAAGGCGCACGTAGAGAAGTGTTATTTTCATGTTTGTTCAAAAGTTTCCAGTTCCAAGTTCCGTCTTCTTTCCGCTCACGTTAAGTCCATTTCACATACTTGTAGTAACAAAAGCTGACTAGTACAGTAGCTATGCATATACATATACAGATAGTAAGTAGTCTATATATGATTGTGTGATATATGTACGTGAGTTGCCCATTTACTATAAGGCTGCTGGTTGGTGCACAACAGCTCTGTAATGCCAATGCGATGGACCTTCCCTCCCCCAGTACATATACTATACATAGTGGATGCTAGTGTGGCACTAGGAACACTATTATGACAGAGTGGCGGACTTGAGCCAAAGTTGAGTAAGCCAAGTTCCAACTCGAACGTCAAATTGCACATAGTGCACCGTAAGTATATTTGACTTGGCCTCTCTCTCTCTCTCTCTCTCTCTCTTTCCACCACCACCACCACCGAAACTAGTGCAAACATAGTGCAACCATACAAAGTCATAGTTCTCTGGGTGTACAGTGTACATAGTAGTACTTTGTTGGGCAGTTGTGAGCGAAGGTTTCTCTACTATGTGAAGTGGAAGAAGAAAAGTCAGAGAGAAAGTCGCTAGTTGAAGGTAGACACGGAGTGGAGATAAAGAGGAGACGAATTTAGTTGACGTAGTAGTTGTTTCGTTTCCATTGGCTTGTTGGCCAACGAGACTTAAGATTCGTTTGTGGCAAGGACGGCCACAGTCAGTTTCCGTAGATTCTAGAGAGAGAGTTGGGAGAGAAAGAGAGAGAGAGAAGGGGAAAAGGAAGTGTCCAAGACATTGATTATAAATTGTGGCTTTCCTAAATGGCCACATTTAGTGTTTTTCTTCCCTCCACTTCACAAACTCTACTCTCACAAATTTTTTATGGGGAATTCACTAGGAACTGACGCCTTTCTCTGCACAACAACAAAACAAAACAACATCCAACATACTCTCTTCGACTTCACTATTAAGTATACTTATGTTTTCTATCAGTATTTGTGGTCGGCTACCATTCCGAGAGTCTTAGGCTGCTCTTAAAATGACATTGCACCCCATTCCTTCATACAGAGCTGTGTATCCGTACAGTGGACGCAAGCAAGCTACCTAGCTAGCTACTTATGGAGCAGGGAGTACTTATGTACAAGGAATGGAAAAGTACACATGGGCAATGTAGTAGGAGAAAAGGAGCGGGCGGCAATAAATCCATTCATTGCATTAGCAACATAAAAACTAGGAACTACCACATGAATACTACATATAGGGCCAGAGTCATACATAAAATGCACGAATAAGAGTGAGAGAGAGCATTGGCTAACCGCATATATGGCTTAAGGGCATGAAAATAGAGTTTATCTCGAGCATCGAGCATTGAGAGAGTGAGAGAGAGCGAATGAGAACGCACAGGTCGTACAAACAGTCTAACATGGATACAGTGTGATTTGTGTGATATCCAGTGAACTCGACCAACAAGGGAGTCCACTCCAACTTTACTTTTCTTCATTCTTCTGCTTGGCTTCTATGAATGCAGTAAACAAAACTTTACCGGACTTACGACTTTTCTCACTCAGAATATCACGACGTGACGTGATAGTTGAAGATAAAAATAAAATCCCCAGAAAAGATATTCGCACAGAATAGTAGGTGCAGCTACACATGTACCAGCTAACAACCCATTGTAAGTATTTATTAGACCAAAGATCGAGAAAACAAGCAACATGTCACCAACCAACCAACCAACCAACCAACCAACCAACAAACTTTCCTTTTTATTTCCTTTGGTTGACTTTCTTTCCAGGTGCTTTCTTTCCCGCACACCTTTCACTGCGTACAAAAGAACAGGAGACCATACAACATACATACGTGTGTGTGCTGTGCTACCAAAGCTCACTTTTGTTCCCAATTACCTATGTACTACATACATACATAACTCATAGGCAGAGCATTACAAAGAGACATTTACTTACGTCTGCTACACAATTGGATACAAGTGCCCAAGCACACCACCGCACCAGTAGGTAGAGGATATAGCTTTAATTCGGCTGCTGCACACCTTTACGTATATGACTACAGTGCAACTGCCAACAAAGGCGGAGCAGCAGGGAGATATTTAGATCTTATGGTAGATAGCATTAGGGAACTATTTATTGTTTCCTAATGAGCAGCCCATATACAGACAGACAGAATACAGGAAATACGAGGCTGGGCAAGTCAAAAACTAAACTAGAGAATGTATGAATGATGAAGGAGTTTAATTTGATGATTTGCGTTGAATTGAGTGGAAGCGAGTTGTTGGAAACTGTGAATGATCAGAGAACGGAACAGGAACAGCAGCACACTCGATCTACGTGTTTTCAACAAAGAAACGTATTGACCTGAGAAAGTAGTTAAGCCAATTAGGAATTAATGTACGAATGAATTCAATATGACTGGATCAATACTCACAGCAGCGTCAAATATCTCAAAAGTTAATTAGAGTGAGGGAAGAAGTCAAAGTCAAAGGAAATTCATCGTATAAAAGCGAATAGCAGAGCAGAGCAGAGCACAACAGCCCCCACTTCAATCTCTCTCTCCCTCTCTCTCTCTCTCTCTCTCTCCTTATTTCCCTTTTCAACTAACAAACTTCAGGCCTACTTCCACGTATACGGACAAAACGAAGAGAGAAAGACAGCGAGAGAGAACATAACCATTATGTGCTTATATTAGTAATGCGGTAACGACGGGCACAAGGACACTATAATATGTAAGTATGTAAGCACAAAAGTCTGTGTTAACATTGTGAACAGAATGCTGCTTGTTCTGTGCATGTGGACTGTGGACGTATGAACATTCCAAATAATAAGAATACACACGTAGGACAAATACATACAGCTAACAAGTACTTTCTCTTTCTACATAGACTCCTGTGTAATAGCTACATGGGAACATATATTACAGTCAAAGTCTAAGTTACGTCCTTATTGTTCTGAGGGCTGTTTGGGAGATGGGCGATCAAAAAGCATATATACACGCTCAACCTTTGTACATCTTCATAATAATAATAATATAATATGGTGTATGTATATGGTGGAGGATTCGTCGGCGTGCGTCGAGCCCATACTCCTGGTACAAGTATTTCAGCAACTCTGTAGCACTACTACACACAGTGCACACAGAGAAAGTGCAGATTACATAATGCATAGAGAGAAAAGTATAGCTAAGTTAGGCGCAGCAAGTGAAATACGTGCTGTGTACACAGGACTTATCTTTAGGGCCTTAAGACGATTCTTGCACAGTCTACAGACAAAGACCAAAGCAACTTCAAAATTTCTCCCTTTCTTTCGTTCTTTTTGTGAGAAGGAGAGAGAGAGAGAGAGAGGAATAAAATAGAGCCCACATGTTCCACTATAGACTCGATATTCTCATTTCGACGAACGTCTCATCTCATCTTTATATACTTGCTTGTTTCCTGCTTGCCTCACATACTACAGTGACTCTCATCTGGTATCTGTAGTAGTGGGTTCGCGTTCGGGAGTGCGAGAGAGAGAGAGAGAGAGAGAGAGAGATAGTCATATTATGTGTACATGTATAGACGTGGACATGCACAAGGCAGAGCTCCTACTCTCGCAAGTCGCGCTTCGTCTCATGATCCGCAATGAATTCCCAATTCCATTATTCTTCCACTATCTCCACGTACTATACATTCTCTTTCGCTTTCTTCTCTTTACTTACTTATTTCCTAGCCCCTTATAGACGGACCAGAGCACACACACACACACACACACACACCGGATACACATAGTCTGCCTTGCAACAACTAGCTAATACATTTAACCACGTAGTGAGTGAGCGTGCCATGTAGTCCTTTTACTCAGAAACGACATTCCCAACAAATGAGACAATAAAACAACGTACTTGGAAGCCACGTAAAGCGTTTCTCCAACTGCGTAACATTCTCGATTCTTCTTGTTCAATTTAAATTGGCGGAATACGCGCCAAAAGTCAAGGAATGAAATTGGACACTATCTGTATGGATTGGTGGGCAATATGATGATGATTTATATATGCTGGGCTAATGACAAAGTGCGAGGATGAATGAGCAGACCACCAACAACGACGAGCAGACTATAAAAAGGATCGATTCACTGGCTCATTCCACTTTTCAGATGTACACATTTCCGTCGCAATTCATCCCCCTCTCAGACATTCTACTACTTTCATCCTTGCCACTCGTACGCAGCAGACCCATTTCTGCACTCTTCCCTTTAACGAAACCAATCTGACAAACTTTTCCTCTCCCCTCATCCCTTGCCTCATCTTACCACAAAGTACAAATGACTTATTCCGTAGACAGTACCCAGTCACATTCAACACTATAACTCTCATCTCAACTATATTGCATTACAACTCCAAGCCTGAATTCCCTTCCTCTAACCGCTTTCCCTTCCTCTAACCGCTCCATACGCACAACACGCATTACTCTCGACTTGTTGGAACAGTCACAGAGTCACCCCATTCTGACAATAGATACTAGCAGACAACGCCATACGCTTATTCCACTTCAATTCAAATGTAATTTATCAATTTTTTTTGGAAAACTTGGACAACAACTTTTGTTTTTAAATAAATTTGAACGTGCCATTTAAATCAGTAGGTATAACAATAAATTCTAGCATGAATATTTCTCCTAATAATAACAACGTTACAATCATACAAGCTCACACTCTTTGTAGCAACAATTGAAGAAAATATTGCATGCAAGTCTTTAGCAAGCAACACATCATGATAAAATCAAGTTGTGAGCCACGTGCTAGTGGAATCGCTTGAAATTCGTTCTGTCGGTGTATTATAATATATATATATATATATAGGATACTTTAGCAACATGCAATTCCGAGTTGATAATGTATTGCTACATTATGCGACTCTTTTGTGTGTACACAGCGGTGCTCCCAAATTTATAAAATGGAATATTGTCTGGATTTTACTAATTAGGACGACAACGAGTCGAGAGAGTCGCGCAGACAAGCACAATATAGTTACACATGTTGTTCTCTGATATAACAATGTTCGTAATATTCTCTCAACGAGCATAGGCGCGAATATAGTTGATGAGCAACATCTAGAATTTCTACAAGCACAACTTTCGGTAAAAGTGGCTCTCTCTGGGCCGTATATAAACTGTAGTTAATTGTGAGTGAATTTAATGCGTCGACAAGATGAGCGATGAAATTCTGCTGCATGATATACATGCTTTGTGTCTGCACTGCCAACTTGTATCTGCACAAAACAATTGGAAGTCTGACTTGTTCATAAGAATAATTAGTGGCGACAAGAAGAAACTGCCATGGCTCATTAGTATTCAAAGAACAGATTGGATGATGAACCATCGCAGAGTCCACCTTTGCATTCACAACAGTGTGGTCTTCAGCCTCTCGTCCGTTCATTCATTCTTAATTCATGGTGTCTGGTAAACTGCACCCGCAACACAACATAATCAGTCTTAACACAACAAACGACCGAATGGTGCACATAAGACCATCTTCTGCTACCATTACATAATATATTTTACGTTCGAATTATTCCTCCACGGCTGAGGAATGCCGACCTCTGTATTGTCTGTATCATCATATAAACATGAGAGATATAGTACTAGGATAGTAGGCAGTAATGTTGTTGCACACTTTGTAGTGCATGCATACATACTATGGCTGAGTGAGTAATTGCATCTCTCATTCCTCCTAAAATTTTAATTGGATTTATTACCTTACTATTATTTATTATTATCACATCATTTCGTATGCATGCATACATGCAGTTTCAGTTTGCCCAAACGACCTCACCATTCCCAAAGTGGAAAAGTGCCTCTACAAACAAGCACATAAACCTTGGAGGTTAAGCTTTACGTCGACAAAGGATGTTTATTTGTGTGTTGTGAAAAGAGTAGAAATAAAACTCTGTAAAAGTTTGCCCACAGCAGCAAAGTGTAATGTTATCCGCTAAAAAGCACACCTGAGTCGTCCCAAATTCTGTAGTGGCCACTCATACATGAGAACTAAAAGCTATATATGACCACTCTTGATTATATTAGTTGACACCTTTCGGTGATAAGCATTGCGCAATGGTCTTGATGGAGTGTTGTGCGCAACACTCTTCTCTTTGTAAAGGATTTTCTTACTGCATGCAACTATAATGGAAGAGGGAAAGCCGTATGGCCGCAGCATTTCTTCGTTAAACATATTATAGAGTAGACAGAGGGGCTCGGATGTTTGGCTATTTACATTGGCATCTTATTACTGTGGGGCACTACAGGGAAGCAATATTCCCGTTGCTCTCTTATAGCTTTTGTCTCAACCCTTTGTTCTTTAACCTTTATTCCTTTAGACGTTATTACGCATACATGCAACTCAACTACATATAATAAACTAAACCTACACCAATAAACAATATGTCTACCGTAAATAAATATATATATATATCCAAATAAATAGAACTAATTGATTCATAGTATTTAGTATATACAGATATGGAAAATGGAGAATTAATATAGATAGGTACATGGAAAAGGCAAAAGCAAAAGCTGCATGGTAGCATGATGATAGTGTAACAGCTCAAGAGGATGCAGAGAACGACATATTTAAAATGCTGGTGTAATATGTATGTATAGCGCAGTATGTATGTATGTAGTAGTAGCGTAGTTTTTGAAAAGTTTCAGAATGAGTGCATTATAAATTAATTTCAATATAAATAATTAAATGAAATCTGCTGAATTTTACTGTAACAAGTATTAGAACAATTTAGTTAATTTTCATTGGTCTTGAAACACTTGAGAATATTAGAAGAGGAAAGTAATGTCATTGTGTGAAGACATTTCTCCACGCAATTCCTCGAAACATACACTTACGGAATAGGCTAAAGAGAATTTCTTTGCAAGTTCTTTTGATTTTGTCGGATCTGCTTTGTCTTTTTTAAGAGTGGAGAAACTACAGAGAGAAGGAAAAGGAATATGGAGTGAACTTTGGGCTGTCCGAGTTTAAAGTTAACTTTGACTCTTCAGTAATGTTTCTGAGAACAAGGTACATAAAAGGAGGAGATGGTGATTGCATGTTACTCGCTGACTTTAGCCACTTTCTAACAGAAAGTATTACTACAAGGACTCGGATTCTCCTCTCAGCCTAATGCACTCGTAGCTCTCATATCCACAGTGACAATGTATGTACTATGTAGTAGATATATGTATGTTTCTGTGAAGAAAAAAAGAGAGATGGAAAAGTGGAGAAAAACATGTGCGAGAAAAGTGTGAGTAAAAGTGAGAGATGACGAAAGAGTCGTACAAGAGTACAAGTAACTTGTAAAGTGACTGTGGACCACACCAACAGAGAACGGTGGCACAGTGTGCCGTGTGCCCCTGAAGGAGCGAATAGAGAAATAAAGGCAAGTGAAGTGAAGACCAATTCTCTCACTTTACATGACGTTACATTACATTAGAGTATCACTACAATGCACTCTCCACTCCCAATAATATCTTTCCACTGATGTCCATTTGGCCAAACTACACGGAGGAATCGTCCTAGTCGCTTAGTCACTTAGTCACTTACATTTAGACAGATTATCATTAGATTGGATCCTATGCCTGTTTGTATGTAGGATGTGCAGACTGTTATATCCACAGTGGAGCACAGAGGTGCATGGTAACAGTACATTGAGTACATACATAGTACATATAAAAGTAGAGGTTGGGCGAAGGAGAGCACATTCGAGGTATTCGAGTGGTGGCGGAGAGAGCGGATGCTCATTATTGGTCTTTCCCCATTTCAGTTGTTAGTCATCCCCATCAGCATCCTCATTCCCTATTATTTTCCTCTCCAATCTCATGGCCGTGTATGTAGTTGAAGGCTCACTCTGCTTTCAGCTCTCTCCTTAATACGAGCTCGCCCAATTTCCAAGTGTAGCCACTTGAGCAGAGCCAGCCAGTCTAAACAAGTCCACTTGAGTTCAATCTCTACGCTAAAATTATTGTTTGCACAGTCTTTGCATTTCTAGTCCATTTCATCTGTTCGTTCAGTGAACTTCAGTCAACAAGCAGGAAATAAGGCGGGCAGTCAGATGCCGACTTTACCGACTCATTCACTCAGCCACAACGTGAAATCCCATTTTGCCCAAATTACAAAGCTAAACTAAAGTCAAGTCCCACACCACAACAGACGAATGCTCACAGAGAAAGACAAGAGACGAGCAGGCCACTGAACAATGAAAAATACGTTTTCTCGGCAAAAAAAAACACTGTTGAAACAATAATGCTACATGTATTTATTTATGGGGGGCCACGTGGCCCATCACTGACTACGATGTAGCAGCACTTACAGTACACGTTCTCTGAACAGCAGCATGAGAACAGACGCGAAAAGATGTAGGTACAAAGAGTGAGTGCATGCAGAACTGTAACTACATCTGTACTTACATCAACAAATGTGGTTGGATGTGGGGACCAAAAGAAAGGATAGAGAACTGCTCGAGTTTCTTAGAAATGAGCCATCCAAATTGAGAAACTGGGAGGACAAGCAATGCAAAGTACACTAACGCTGAATGTAATGCAAATAGATAAACTTTCCTCTCTTACATTGCAACTGTACATATAGTAGCAATGTGCTCTCTATTCCTTCTCCTCACACATAGTCACACATTCCAACAATACCGCTGCTATTTGCTAGTTACATCTATGTATTACTATTAGGACGCTTTGTACTCTGTACTAGCACGATCTATATACCAATATATATATGTTGGTACGACAGTATCCATTATATAACACGTAGTTACATGTACGTCTTCAACTGTACTGTACAGTTCACTTGTAGTATTTACCTATATGTATGTACAAGTTATTTCTATTTACATAAGTACGGTGTAGTGAATGGAGAACTGCGAGTGTATACTCCATTGATGTGCTGCTATATACACATTATTATAGGAAAGAAAGAAAGGAGAGAAGCGCTTCGGATTAAAGTAAAGACAAGAGTTTAAGGAAAAGGATGGAGGGAAGGCTGATTGTTAGCATTTGAGTTGTAGGACGGACTGCATAAGGACAAGTGAGGAAGACGAACACAAAAGGAAGAGAATGGAAGGCGTGTTGTATCTCTTTCACAAGTCAGTCTAATGACTTTTCCCGTTTTCCTCCTCTTTCTCCTTTCCATATATCGATTTCCCTTTTCCTACTAGTAAAAGGCGACGTACACAACCATCCACCACCACCACTACAACTATGCACAGTACACAGACACCGACACACACACACACACACACAGAACCTCGTATACTTTTACTGTTTTACATATTTCCACTATATTATAGTCTCTGCTTCTCCCACAGCATGCACACTGTGCTGTCTACTTGATCTACATACTGTGACTACTGTGTGCCTATCTACAAAAGCACTCTGTACAGATATATTTATATGCATGTACAGAATTCGCTTCTCTTCAGTTCTCCGCGCTACGACTACTCACTCCTCACTGCCGCCCGGCCCATGTACACAGAATAAATGTGCATATATACATTATGCGAGTTTACTTCACTCTGCATACACAATCGGCTCTTTGTTCCTATTTTATCTGAGTGAGCGAGACTCCAGTCACGGCCAACCAATCCAATGTAATCTAATGTGTGATGCAACGTAAGAGACATGCAAACGGCTAACCGTACCAGAACTCTATCATATGGCTTTTTGTCAACTCTTTCTCTACATCGACTCCAAATGTCCTGCACCCTATTGCAGATAGTAGATCCACTGGTCTCCTGATACATACATACAAATGCTTCGCAAACACATTTTGTTTTTACTATCTCTCCGTTCTACGTCACTGCGTACAGAGGTAGATACGTAGTCGACGGACGGACGGACGGACGGACGGACGGACGGACGGACGGACGGACGGACGGACGGACACACACACACACACATGGTGGCTCATACTTATGTAGGTGGTACACTGGTTGAGAGGCATATTATTTTATGTACTGGTAAGGTACAAATGTCAATTATACCCATATTGATGGAGGAGCAGACCACGGAACCGAATAATCCTATCAAATTGAGCTTACGAGCACAAAATATTATGATGGACAATCATAAAATACACATCCATCGTTTGCAGGGGGTTACGTTTGGAAATGTTGAATCGGATTAGATATTTGTGAAATCTCATATTCCATTCTCTACTTGAAGAATAGGTTAAGGAGCACACAATAAGAACTCTAGGATCAAACTACGGGATAGTCAATGGCATTGAGGACGGGCAAAGAAAGATATGGCTTGCGTACATTCAGACAGAGAGTAAGCGAGAGAGAGAGAGAGAGAGAGAGAGAGAGGATAAATAGTCGGTAGTATTATGGTGTGTCCAAAGTTAGAGCATATGGACGAACTCCAACTGGGCACCGAGACAGACAGCGAGAGGGAGGGAGCGCCTCGCGAGAGAAAGTCATGGAGAAAGGGGATTTCTCTGTTGAGCAAGGTCCACTAAAGTACCCAACGCAATGTTATATTATATAGTTGGCTGCCAATATAGAAATACTTAGATACTTAGTGTGGGAGCGAGCAACTGACTGAGTGAGCAGAAAGATGGAAAAGATGCTGACACGTCGAGTTGAGAGAAGCAGTGAGTAACACACAAATACT
>JABASC010004701.1:0-11401 GCA_019776185.1 Plutomurus gul | reverse complement strand
TATCGAAGTAGAAATTTAATGCGTTGATTACACCACGCCTACAGTCATTCTGGAAATTTCATGCCTATGCCTAAAATCGTGGAATTTTAAATATCTATTGAAATTATCATGCGAACGGCTAATATCATTGAGGTGGAGACTCTATTATATTAAGCGATGGGTTGTATTCTAAAATAGGTGCTGGTTCTATGTGTATATTCCTATGCTTATGTATATTCACTAACTTCTGTAGAGTAGCGACTTAAACTAGTGCTTATTCTAAGAAAATGCGCACAGATCGATGCACAGACGCACGCACGCACAACCCGTCTCCACTAGCCAGCCAAGACGAGGCGGGTTAAAACCTTCAAAGAACAGCTCAAGAAGTTAGGAGAAACCACGGAATGGTTTCGGCATTCAACAAATCTATGAATTTCCCTCTACATATGTATATTACGTATATAATATTTATTTGAAACTTATTTAATCATAAAAAACATTCAAATGACAACTCCTTTGAGATGAACTGACTTAAATGCAGCATTGGATGACTTTTATAGATACTGATAAGTATTTACGTGTTACGTTTCTATTAGGTAACTGAAAATTCCCGTATGAAGTCGTACGAATTTTCCTTTTTTCTTATTGTATAGTACAGAAACTTTGTTTTGGTTGCTATTCAAACTTTTACCTTTATTTATTTAATCGTTTGCAAATGATGCTATGGCACTTGTGCTGTGTAGAAAACAAGACATTTTAGAACATAAATACAAGACAAAAAGTGCCAGTAAAGAAAGAAAAACACTCAACACATTTTATGTTGGCTTTCAATTTTTCCTAATTTCATTCAATACTTAAAATATTCTTCAAACACTTCCAGCTACTTGAACACAATTTTTTTAAATTCCTAGTATCAACTGCACACAAATAGTGTTGCAGACTCGACAAAGGATGGCTTTTTTCACCTGTGTAAACAAAACAATTCACACTTGTGCAAAAGTTCCCAACTGTAATTGAAATTGAAAGAATGAGTTCGCTTTTTCTCTTTCATTCTTGTATTTTCAAATCCGAGAAGCTACATAAAAACACTTGGATATCCTGTATTCCAACGCAAATAAAGAAAATGTTTTGTGTCTCTAATATTTACAGATCCTACGCTCTGAAGTAAGTACTGTACTTGCAATTTTACTATTACACATACGAATAGTCTGCTAATGTTTACTTTTACTTCAAAAAAATGCTGCTGTAAGATTTGTAGTAAAGTAAGTATAATGGTTCTACATAACCAGTAAAAGCATCTGATATATGAACAATGTGAACATTGAGTTTTATTCTGAGCACTGTGCATACTATACAGTGTGCTATTGTATGCAAAGATGACGGAGTTGGGCAGCAGCAGCATGGATTTCACAATGAGAGTAGACGTTTGCTCGCTTTTCACACTCTCATCTAAATAATGGACAAGTAATGTAATAGAGTGAGTGCACACACAATGTTCTATTGAAATGCAATATTACTTTTTGTGCTGTGCAACGTCTCCTCTCAAGAAAACTTTGTTTGTCTATAACTACCAAGTTTGTATTTACATAGAAATCAAATAATAGTGGAGAAAGTACAAAAGAAATTCTGTGAAAGTTCTTGCATTTGCACCGTGTTAAAGTGCGTTGGTGAATTCATGTCTGCGCTACTATGTACCTCTCGGCATATTAGCGGGCACACTAGCCTCTCTGTATTCTTTATACATGTTGAAACTAGACTAAGGGTGAACCCGTGTTCACCATTCACACGAACAAGATAAAAGCTAACAAGGAGATTCTAAAGGAGAATGGCAAAGAAGGAGGAAGGAATATGTTCTCTCAGTCAGATTCGTGTAACTCCTAACTGTGCATTCATCTTTGTCACATTGTTAGGTAGAAAGCGCAATTCATTAAAATGGGAGAAATTTAGCACAGAGAGAAATATTATATACTTCGTGCACGCGCTTTCGTTTTTTTTAGTATTTCTCTCGTTAAGGTATTACTTTCATCCATTTCAATAACTCTATTAATGATGTCAATTTCACTATTCTGTATCAGAAGTAAGTTAAGCAACGAAGAAGATGATGCCAATTTCTGGTGGATGAATACCACGCGGAAAATCTGAGAAGGCCAAAGATGACTTTAATATGGCTTGATATTAGTGACGGAGAAAGTTGGAGAACGCTGTGACACACATAATTTTCTGTGCAGAAGCCAATAAAATACTAACATTATTTTGATTGCTTATAGGACGAACGTCTTTTAGCTTGCAGAGAACTAGACATTATGCTGTCAACCATTGTATATAATTCTTCTCCCATTACTGTCTCACTAATGTCAGTTGTAATGGCTGCGTTTACGTTAAGGAATGTATGCACTACTTGCGAAATTTTTTGAACTAGACATTACGCTGTCAACCATTGTATATAATTCTTCTCCCATTACTGTCTCACTAATGTCAGTTGTAATGGCTGCGTTTACGTTAAGGAATGTATGCACTACTTGCGAACTTTTTTATGAAGGTGACCCTTCACCATGCGCATTATGATTACTGCTGCGTGAAGGCGACTTTTTTCCTTTACAGCCAGGCCTATGTTATGTTCTATTAGATGCATTTTATATAGTTATTGTTGTATTAAATAGTTACATTAATAGTGACTTGGTCGTAAGATTATAAGTAATTTAAAGCAATTCGTCTTTATTGCACACATTTATTGTGTAATAGGAGAAAAGCGACGCACGTGATTCTATACAACTGTGGTACAGTACTAATGATGTCAGTAATAATACCTTATTATTACTAATATCCGCAATGGCGGATATAAACATTTGGGGAGCCTTTAATATGTTGTCGAGAATTAAAACTCAATTACGGATGTAAAAGTTTGAACAGATGCGCACGTGTGTTTCATTTCTATTAATTGAATACGTTGCAGAGAGACCATCCTATAAAGAGGTCTTCCGTGAGCGCATCCACCATTACAATCGCAGTGTTTTTTTCACAATTCCTTGCTAGCGTCTTGTTTACACCATTGATGAATGACTTCAAGTGAACTCGGGGTATTTCTGAATATAAAAAATTTGCATCACATTTATAGGAAGATTATGTTCAAATTCAGCGCATGTACAATAAAGTCATTGCTATTCATATATTCATATGTTGGCGAAATCATCCAATAAGTAGTTAGTAAATCATTCGATTGAAATTAGTGTTTGTTTAGTCACCTTAAATGTATTGTAAACGTTAATAATACTTAATTAATTAATTACCAAGAGTTTCAGCAACAATCCCCGTTAGGAATACATCTTCAAGCTTCAGAAACGGTGTTTTCAATGCTTAGGAAATATGAATATACATAAGAAGCTGTTAGAGAGCTTTTAATGTAATTGATACGTTAGTATACTTGTATAACCTAGCACACAAAATAAGAATGAAATGGAGCGCGAGTGTAGTATAGACACCAGATATGTAAACAACACATAAGTTTATTTGCAAACCTGTCTGCAGAAGTGGTTGAGTCAGAGACGAGCTGAAAAAATATCCAGGACCTCCAGTAAAATTTGGATACATCAAATATTGATATTGCTCACAGCTTACAGAGTACTTGGGGTTGTTGTCGCGATATGGAAAATTGAGAGCATGTATATTCCCATATATTTTCCTTTCAATCTTATCTTCTCCCTTAATTCACACAAACGCACGTTAAAAGGATTACAAATTTTTATTTCTCATACATATACTCATCAACAGACTTCTATTTATATAAGTAATATCTATATAAGTAATAGGGTGGTTCAACTTAAGCTTCGCAATGAACTCGTTCGAACTTGCAGATTTGCAAAAGCGGATGAAGTTGGAATTTTATCTCAATATTAAAGTCGGGTAGTGCTAAGTCAGAAATCAATTTTGAAAATTTGCAAATGCAAATGGATCCAGTTGAGCTACCCTTATTTGTTAGCCGTACTTCAATTTTGTTGATGATTTTCAGAAGTAACGGCACATTGATGTGCATATCATCATCCGTCTTCAATACGTAGGTGTCATGAAAATTTAATCCACACGAATTCACCCAATGCAAAATGTACACTGTTTTTAAGGTGAGTTTGTTGTAGGAATCTTTATATTTCGGTATTACAATATCATTGTATTCATTTATCTCTTGTTGAATGTAGGTGTGATTTTCGTTATCCTTTTCCCACTGTTTTATTGCTGACAGAATTCCCAAAATTGCTTATAGCATTGTAAGTCATTTCATTAAAATTGTACTCTAAGCGGCGAGTTTTTGCAACTCTATAAACGTATCTTACAAATGATAAAGGTTATTGCCACGTCGCGTCTGAGTGCATAGTGTCCCCATGTCATACGAATCGCATTTCTTTCATATTTATTTCCTGGAGCAGAAATTACGAAAATCATCAGCTTCAGAGAACTCTTTTTTTGAAGAATGAGATCGCAATTTTTTACAAGGTATTTTCCATCGAAAATTGTACTGATAGGATCAGGATCTTTGCCGATTTTTCCTGCTAATATGCAACCAGGCCAAAGCGTTCTTTTGAAGTTGGGAATCTTTT
The DNA here is from genome assembly GCA_019776185.1 of Plutomurus gul. Classification (NCBI taxonomy): domain Eukaryota; kingdom Metazoa; phylum Arthropoda; class Collembola; order Entomobryomorpha; family Tomoceridae; genus Plutomurus; species Plutomurus gul. The sequence continues at coordinate 6,833 of JABASC010004701.1, read as the reverse complement.
CTCTGTGTGAGTGCAAGCCATGCCTAAAATCTAATTATGCAATTTTTCTGAATTAAATACGGACTTAACGACATGTGAAATTACAGATATATAATGAAATGAGGGAAATGGTTTGTGAGAGAAGTTATAAATAGTGTCGCAAACCTGTATTATTTGTGCTTCCTAACAAGGGTAGCTGTCCCACTATAAAGCTGGCGCACATAAGTGAATAAATCCCACTTGGAAAATTCAACATCCTATCTAAAGTATTCTTATTTAAGTAAACATGTGCACACGTAATAAATGCAATACCGTGAGAGGCTCTCAATGATTCGGCGTTCGTGTAGAAAAATTGTAACTACTTAATTACAGTTATTGCACTTTGGTGTAAATACAAAAATCATTAATTTCACTAATGCTCTCATTAAAAAGTACAAAAATAGTAGAACGGTGAATTTTGAACATTTTGAGGTACAATAAAATTCGATTGAATGACTGTTTGCAAAAGATTGCTATCCTGTGCTGCAGCATATACAAATGCAAATTCTGCACTGCAAATATGGAGCAGTGTATTTGGTAGAACAGGTGCATTTAGGTTTTTGTACAAACAGTCGACAAAAATAAGACTTCATAAATATCTTGCTAATTGACGATTTTTTCCATTATGAGGATTGGTGAGCCTTTTAAAATGTAAGCAGGATAGATGGTATACAGAACACTTGAACACACAAAATAGTACGTAGATACATCATGTTTTTGTACATTATTATGTAGTAGCATTACATAATTTCACAGATGCACAATTTATTCAAAGCGTCAGTCTGAACTGTATTCTTGCCTCTGATCACAAACTGATGTAGGCTATGATACAACCTTCGCCTTAGACGGTACTGCGGTGCTGGTACAGCGGCACTTCTTATATGCTTCTCGTATAAAAGCTCTCACATTTGTAATATTACAAATGTAATTTTTGCTTTTTGTAATGAGTCTGCAGTTGTCAGGTCCACAAACTGGAAGGATTCATGAGCTCCAATTTTTCTTCAGGAGCAGCCTACTCTAACATTTCCTTTCCCAAGTGTATCCCACTTTTCAGGAATAAGGAGTTGGCCGAACGATCAAATCATTTAACTGGATATGACGGGTGAGGTTCAGAACATTAGTTAAGTCATAACACAGAGACGAATATCCCTTACTTGTTAGTGTATAGGTTAGAAGTAAATAGTAAACTATCTCTGCTCTGTGAGTCATACAGGAAAAACATGAAACAATTCCTCAGCCCACCCATTCGAAAAATTAAAACGAGTGAATCCTTTTATGTTGGGTGAATTGTTTGATGTATGAAACTTTGAACTTGTAAGACATCAGAAGGACATAGCGCCAAAATAATAACTGATGAAAAGCAAGGGGCTGTATTATACGTATGTATATTATATATAGATTAGATATTGCATATTTCGTGTGTTGATGGCGATGGTGGATTCATACTGTCGTGTTACATGCGCACTGTAAGTACTGTTGTTACCTATTAACTGAAATTAAGTTACAATTCGACTCAATAGAGGTTTCCGTACTCCAGCGTGATTGGAGACTATTTCTCCGATCCCACCATAAACCACTACCATAAAATGGTGGTGGTTTCTACATCTAAAAGAATGAAAAAGCATATACATAATGTGGTTTACTGACCACCACCATTTTATGTTGTGAATTATGTGTTAGAAGCGTCAACTTTATGGATGGTATTACACGGTCAAGTTGGGCCCGTCAATCATAAATTGAGGAAACTCAGCTACAAAATTGGTAATTGATTACACAACATCTTGACAAAAAGGTAAAATCAACCATTCGTCTTATGTAACAAGCCCTGAGTTGAATGTCCCTAGTCCCTATTTCGTCAATCATTTTATCAGAAAAAATGTTTAAATTGGCAAATACAGTCATGGTCTCACAAATTGCTTAACATTTGAATTGATTCTTATTTTTGATATCCATTGCTCTTTAGGGAAGTCTGCAAGTACGTCACTTTACACTTACAAAAAATTTGAATGGTAAATATTTAGAGTTTTTTAAAACATTTTTAATGAAATAACATTTTTTTATACAAACACCTCTACTTTAGTTTTAAGATTGACGAACAAATTTATTACGAAGGTACCTTATACTTTATGATTCTTATTTGTAAGTATACATCTGTTTAGGCAATGAATGAGTTGTTTGTGAAACACGAGGTATTCATCTTTGAATCTTCAGTATTTATTCTCGAGCTTTCTTTACCATACCGTTAACTTATCAGGAGAAAAATTGGAGAAATAACAAAAATATTTACCGTGTGTCTACATTATTTAGTGGATTGGACTCAACCAACTGCATCTGGACCTAAATTGGCGCTCTTTCTAATGGTGCTACTCATAATTTTATAAAACAACATTAAGGCTTGTGCACATAGCAAAAACTGAAAACTATACGAAACCTATAGTTTGGCATTGGCAGGTCAATTTAATCCTGCTCCACGTATGAAAACACATAAATTTTGACTATACGAAAAGGCACGTTTGTTGGCGGACACGTGTGTGGGAATTAAAAAGAGATAAAAACTTAGCAATTCCTTACACTTTGAGTTGTCGAATCTATTCTAAATGTGACAATGACATTGACATTAGAAGTTAACTTTGCAGCATTCAAAATAAGCCTTAGAGTCAGCAGTCAGTATCGTGTGTGAACTTTAAGAATGATTTATTATATCCAACTGCACAAGGTTTTATTTGAGTTATATTCCGGGAAAGCGATAGACGATAGTTGAGACAAATGGGAGAAGGAGAACTTTTGAGATATGCACACATAAATACTACTATAAAAAGTGTTTGTCATTGAATGCAATGACCGGATTTTGATATCGCTGAGATGACTGTGATTTCATTGTCACCTGTGGGCCGTTTTGACTGACTTGAACAATTTGTCACATTTGTAAACCCTGCCTTTATTCTGACTTTTGTGTGTGTGTGTATAATAGTCGTGCTAAGTGCAATAATTCTGAAATGATTAATGATGCATTAAAAAATAACTTTTAGGGTAAAAATGTTCTTTTCTTGCAAACCTACCTTATTAAATTGTACACTAATGCAGATGTGTTATTGTGGTACAAAAGTGTTAAATAATGCGTTAGCAAGACAAAAATACAATGCGATCAATAGCGTACTTGGGAAGTGCACCAGAAAATGTATGATAACTAGAAGTCGTAGGTCTGACGCTATACAATTTTTGAAAGGGAATCGATACTGACCCTAAGCCTTGATCCCATACCGTACTATGTGAAATTTGAGACACCCTGACAATGGACAGATCTAATTCTTATCTATTTCTTCAGGGGATAAGAGCAACTACAAAAGAACAAACTTCTAGATCGAACAGATCGATTCGATAATGTGATATATGCGTACTTGACTGGTGCTGTCCAAGAAGTTCAATGCAGTTGACTCAATAATTCTTAATTTAAACCAGACTCTGAAATTGCAGAAATGGCGTCTTTGGTTGTTCAAAATCATATTGTATTATAATATACTACATATTTATGTAATAAATATTGGCTATAGAGCAACCATCTGTTTTACTTCTACACCTGCAGATGTAACTACATACGACACAAAAATTGTACACTTCTTCGAAAAGTAGTCATTCTCTGAAGTGATTTTTCTGACTAAAATCTAAATTTAATGCCAAACTTGGAACGAAAGTGCAATTGTTGAGTCATTATTTATTTGTAGAAAAATTGTGTATGGTTTCTCCGAACCATCAATCTTTCATGCCGATTCGCATTATTACATAGAGGACCTTACATTTTGTTATCGATGTGACCCACGATTCAGCATTGGGATTTCTCAGTTAAATGAAAGAAAGAATACTGCACCTACAGCCTACAACCCGTACTCACATCTTTTCACTTTCTCTACTCACCTTTTCTCGTTAGTAACACATGTGAAATCCCAGACGACATGTCGCATACCTAATACCAACTTGTAAGAAGAACATGTCGTGTATGTAGTGACACCGACAACAGATATTTGTACCTATAGTATACGCCCACGTAGAATGGTTGACTATTAAAAGCTCGTGGAAACCGATGACAAAGAAATTGGTTAGCAGTGCACAACATCAGATCAATCATTCTGTGTTCATGATGAAGATGGATGACACTATCGTCTCCTTCTTTTGCTAAACACAGATAAGGAACTGTTAATGTATCTGCTTGGATACGCTACCACCCTACATGTGCTAACAATAAGTTCAACGTGGTCAAATCCTAAAATCATCCATTAATGCTAATCCTTTCACTTTTTTTGGCATACTACGAATTCTGCATTATCTGAGTACGATAGCTCGATATCCATCCATGCATATGAGTGAATGCAAATTAACGTTGAACAGACAAAAAGTACAAATCAAAGTATCTCATTTACAGTGGAGTTATGTTACCAGTAATTCTCATGGTGTGAACTGATTTTTCTGAATATAAATGATCACTTCTTTACCTGATTTCGAATCTTTGCTAAATGTACCGTAACACTAACAGTGTTTTTAACAGCTATTCACTTCGCTGTAACGCAAGGATCCAGGCAGAAAATGATGATCGAACTTGCAATGCAAAAAATTCAATTCCTTTTCTGTATAAATCACAAGTAAGACAGTAAGACTGTGGAACTGTCGAGCATCACATTAAAGTCATCTATGGTACTGTAATGCGAGAGAATATGTGAGTTAGTAGATTATTCACATGGTTCGACTGGGTAACAACACTTTTCTGGAAGTGGGACGCTTTCAAAGTGTCTGCTGCTCGCATAATTTGTCCCTTCTTCTTATTTTACATGTGCGCATAATTTACGGACTGACTACCTTTACCGTGTAAATGAAAATGAGTAGTGAAAGCATAAAAATTAAAGACTAGAGCAGCATCGAGACTATGCAAAGGACGAAAGTTGTGCTTTTCTGCATAGATCACCACAAACTACCACCAAAACTGTTGTTACGGAGTTAATTCTGAAGACAAACTGAAGTTGAAAGTTTTTACGACATGCATGCTGTGTCTGAGAATATAAATCTAGTAGCGAGAGTTGAAAATAAGTAGCGTTCATCTTGTCATTTTCACTCTTCAAGTTTCTCTTACCAAGACAAGTAGTAGTAACAGAGTTTCACAAGACACTTTCACTCCTTGTGTGCAAGCGTTACCCATATCTTACCCATATCTTCTCCCACACGTCTGTATTATAGACGCTTAGTGCTCTAACTTCATTTCACATTCTCTATATTTAGGTTGACTGCATCCTGCATCGTGCTTGGAGGAGACACGGTTTGTTTAGAAGGTGCTGGCTTCGGAATTGTCAAACAGGATATAGTATACGTCTTATTCTTATGTAAGACAGCGATAAAAAATTCCGTCACATTTTCCTAAAGCACAGCCCATCTTAAACTCCAAGTGTGGTCTCCGGGGCTACTATGAACTTCATGGAGCGTTCTGGAAGAATATTCGGAAGGGAAGGTGACAGCAGAAGCAATTGTGGATTTTTTCTAGACACACTCGCTCTTTGTTCTTAATTCTCGAGAGAATCTCACATTTCACTGCGTACAATCTCAGTATTCACGATTACACTGCAATCCAATGTTGAATGTTTCTTTGCACGATTTTGCAGAGAGAGCGAAAAGACACAGCACCCTTGTGTACATTGTGCCATTCTCTCTATTTCTCTGCCGTTATACAATATATACATATACTGCTTGTACTTACAAGTTGTTCCCCTTGACTGCAATTTGCAGTATTAACCAAGACGCTAACTTTTGCTAACCAACCAGAAACAATAATAATAAAGGTCTTGTCTCAATAGTTTTCTGTTGCACTGCCCTCCTGATCATTTATTTTCCTAAACTAATCCAGTGCTGCCTCACTCAACACGGGTAATATAATAGCTCCTTGTGAATTCGGGTGCGGAAATGCTACAGAGTGTAGAGAGAACGAGGTGCTTTTAGCCTTTCTTTGAAATACTTCGTTACCAGCTCTCCCTTCTCGAATGACTGCAAGAAATATAATGGAATATGGAATCTGAGCCTCCAGGAGACACACAGACTAGTATTCATTTGATACGTCTATCCGATTCTTCCTATTTATTATTCAAAGGAAATTGCAAGCCGGAAAACAAATCCTTTTCAAGGGAAAGTCTGTCTAACAATAACTTTACATTACAATGCTGCTGCACATTATCGTGTCGAGCAAAGACTTTTTTCTGCTGCTGCTAAACATAATTCCTCTCTTGCGTAACGAACTCTATTCCCCATACTACATACTGCTTTGCTTGGATATAACTGAGTTCCTTAATTATGTAAGCATCTACATGACTATAGCGTTTGTAGTATTAGTTAGTCGATTTAGTTCCGACAGACCATAACAGTAAAGACAAAATAATGTGCCTTGCATTGCAAATGTGTTTTACCTCTATAAAAAATTCACCGGCTCTCATAAGTCTCGCCATTTCACAGCAGGGAGAATAGAAAAGCGCGGTGGTGACGGGGACGACGGAAGAAATAACCACCATTTTGCACACATTGCAATTGTAAAATTAACCATGAAGAAATAAATGTGATGCACTAGTGGGGAGATTTAACAGTAATAGCGAAGAACGTAAAGAAATTAAATAGTCAAGGTTCACATAGATAGTACACCCTTTAAAGATACAGTATTATAGGTACTTGTACTTATTTGGAACTTTGGAACTTGGAACCTCAGTCGCTTTGTTTAACTTTGTATAAGCCTTAAAAAACTTTGAGAGGACACTTCTAAAATGTATGGTTATTTATAAGGGTAGAAGCTC
>JABASC010004700.1:0-11408 GCA_019776185.1 Plutomurus gul | reverse complement strand
CCAAAAGGACTCGAACGATAAAATTCACAACGGAAGTATGTCTACCGCTTCTTACTTACCTTTAACCAATGCATCATTATTCCCATCTAGTATACAATTTAAGCAGTAGCACAACAGTTACCACTGACATTTTAACGTATCTTTCTGCAAAGAAATCATTCCTGCTCTTAACATAAATACCATTTGATTTTAACACAGTTCGTTGTACAGACATTGAATGTTATTTACTATGTAATATGTAGAATTTCGGATGTCCTTCCAACATGTAAAACTTATCATTATTTCCGTTATGATTAGTTCTCTAAACTCAATGTGATACGAAATAACATAAGTAGAGCTCCCACTTCAGAAGTTAGTAATTATAGAAAACCCTTACGCTGTAAAAAAAGTTGTCACTCATTAGCCAAAGGATCAGAAACTATTTGTAAAAAAAAACATTCGTATTGCAAAAGAAATTCCTGATTTAACTTTTAATAGTTTTTTTAATATCAATTATCACGCTTAAACAATTTTGAAGTTGTGTCATTAAAAATTGTGCTTTTGCAATACTTTATAAATCAAAGTTGTTTCTCCATAAAAAAAGCATACATATACGTTTTCTAGTGTTGTGCGAGCGCTCGTGCGTGTAACATTTTGTATACAATCGCTGTCTCTTATTAGGCAGCCATGGTGCACTTTTTCTTTGTAGTGCTTCTTTAATAATTCAGTTACTTAGAGATATCCAGGTCGCGGACTTGTACAGGATTCGAGTTAATAAAATTTCAGTGGAATACGACGAACCAATCTTGAGACGACTGGATTCTAAATAACTAACTTACTATGAGTGAAATAATACATTTTATGTTTACTGAGGAAATGATCTCTTCAGGTAACTATGCAGTAGATAACTATAATGTTCTTACAGTTCTTTTCGAACACGTTAAATTTCCGGACCCACTCCAAAGAGAATCCAATTTGTGCAAAAGTTTTCCTGTCTTGGTTCGTTTTCTTAAAATGTACATAAGTATGTAGTACGCAGTAAAGTAAGCGTGTATGGAGGATGGGTAGGCAGTGAGCAGATACTTTTTCACTTTGTATCTTATCTCGCTAATGTTAATACCCACACATGTGCATAAAGTGAACGCGCCGAACTTTATGTACTACTCATCCTTACGCAAACCCAATGTTAAGGTAATGGGAATTGCGAATTGGATTATCTATAAACCTGTATCCTGCATAGACTGCATACGAAATACAAATTATATAGCAAACAGTAGCAGCAGCAGTTACCAACTCTTTAAGTTAATTTAGATGGTTAGGTGAATGGATCCATGGAGTAAGCAGAAACTATATAGAATTTATAGACTGTACAGAAGTAGATGGTAGGAGTTGATATTATTATCCAGTGAGGTTAGCTGAGACATATCTCTATGGCTGGCCTCAAATCTGTAGAGACTGCGAACAGAAGCGATACATTAATCTTAACATCATTTCGCTTGATATTAAACAGGGCGAGCTGAAAGCAACCAAGAACCAGCAGAACACAGCATTACAGTTCAAAGGAGATTTTATCCTGACTTTCTGACTCTTCTCTCGCTGGATATGAATCCACATTGAGATTTGACCTGGCGTCTTTTAATGCATCTCTCTGTTACCAACCTTAAGCCAACAAATGGCCACCTATCAGATTCAAGTCACAGTTAATACACTTCCCTTCTTCTCATATGCCCCTAATATTCCTCTCCGCACTTAAATTACAGTCCACTTCTCTTTACTTTCACTATTGGCTTTACATGAGACGACTGCTGCTACAAGACTACAACAGAGAATCATTTCCCTCTGCCCGTCCGACGCTCCTCTCCCTTTGTGCTTCTAATGGAAACATAAATTGACAACAATAAAGAAGCTTTTAATTAATGCTGCTTTTCCACGTAGTATTTACTATTGTATGCAAATTGTGGAAAGCTGAAGCCAGCAGTCAACTTCCACGCGTTACAACAAATATTATAACATTAATCAAAGAAACCATGGCAGGTATACAAACCAAAGCCAAGAAGTGTGTAGCAACTAATTTATTATAAGGTTCGAATAAAATCAAAAGACTTCATCGTATCATGGGAGAAAAATTAATAATTCCACCAAGCATATTAATCATTCTCTCAATTTGTATTATGCTTATGCCGTTTCTGGACCACCACTTGTGAGTCACAGGTGTTGCCTGCAGTGTTCCGATTTTTTCACTTTAGCTACAGATTCGCTCAACTCACTACAAATGCTGCATACGCGTGCAAAGAATACAATTTCTCAGCCAACCACAACCAACTACTAACATTAGTGATTCAAAAGTTCAATACTTTTTTCGTCTGGGTATTATTAAACAGGGATTCTTCTGTTTGGACTAGCTAATTTTGTTGGTAAAGAATATGAGCGCCATCTTGTTTTGATTGCTTTCGAATTCAATTCAACGTAAGCTTTGTTTCTGCGAATTTAAAATTCCAAGCATTGTTGCGTGTCTGGAAAGTAGAGAAAGAGGAATAGAACTCACGATTACATTTGAGCCTAGTACTCCCACGCTCACTCAGCACCGTGTCTGTGTTCTTTCTACGAGGTTTCTCTAGAGTTTATCATGAAGCCAGAGCAAAGGAGAAGACTGCAGACCCCGTAGCCACGTAATTACACGTAGTAGATACAAAGAGAGGCAATTTCCAATGAATCTCTGTCTTGAGAGAGATGCGTTCGCTGTAATTATAATGCATCTGCTCATCGTACATGGTTTCTCCTGCGTGCTCGTTCATTTTGTTGATATAAATAGGTACAAAGTACAGCCACAACTTCTACTCCCCACTGTGACCGTTACGAATTAATCAAGTTTGCTTGACTACAGAAGGGTCGGTAAACATTTGAATGTCTATCTTGTGCTGGAAAAAAGGTAAGGCGCTCCTTCAGACGCCACTAAATAGTTGTTATCACAAAGTTAGTGGATTGCATTTACAAGTTAATTGGTGTTTCCTCTGGAGAAGAATGTTCAAAACTGAATACATGAGTAGTAAATAGTTCGAGTTCGGTAGCAGCGGCAGATTTCTTTTTTTGCAATGCCCATGTATAGTGGAAAAATAATGGAGAAAGCAGTGGAGCGACTTTCACTTGACGGTGGCTGCACTCATAATTATATTGGACCAGTATCTGACTTTGACGATTGCATGAAACTTTCTCCCAACTTAATAATACGCTGGTCGTGTAACTTCTTTACGATTGTCTTTGTGAAATGATTTCTATACGAGTTAGTTATGACAGTAATTTAAGTTGTAAGTTTGTTGGATTAAAAAGGTACCCGTCAAGACATGACAAGTCTATTCAAGCCAGAGTCTATCTCAGCCGCCGAGCAAAGGATGAAGTAAGCAGCAGTGCACAGTTAAAGCCCTTTCAATAACAAACGCAGTCGAGTGGTAGTTACTTAATAACTATAGCGTTGAGCAGACCCACAAGACAATGGGTAAGTGAGTTGAAGTGAGTTTGGCATTAAAATGGAATAAGGGCGGCGGCATACGTGTGCATCCATCCACTAGTAGATACTTATAGGAAACCAATGTAAAATGGAAATTTAAATTGCGCTTAGCTCTCAAAAGTTTGTCGTAGTTGTAACTCGGGAGTTCTAAAACTCGATAGTAAAACGTCAAATTGGGTCTCATAAAATAGAAATCAAGTTAATCTTGGCAAAAGCATCGCTTATACTCTACTTTTCCACTCCCCGCCTTTCTTATTGTTGGCTTCCTCTTTCTCTCTACACCTTCAACCAACTCGCTCGAACGTTTTCACGGTGTATGTGTCTCTGTGTGTGTGTGTGTGGGTGCAGCTATATGTTTTATAGCCAAGATTTTCTACTTTACAAGCCACCTACCTATTTACTACCTCAAAGTATTGCATCACACTTGATTGTGTACTTGTGGATTCACGACAAAATAAACGATGACTTATCAGAACACACTTTTTCTACATTACAGAAATTTTGTTAAATGACTCTTACGAGAAATTTGTAATACATACAGTCAAGATGAAAAATATCATTATTATTAGCTTAAACTTTATATTCAAGGACAAAGTAGACTTTGCTGAAGGCCATGCTTGATATGAATATGTATATAGTGCTATCTGATTGACCTGAAAAATAGCATGATCGCAAAATGAATAATTCATTGTAAGAAAACCTTTATTAGCTATCGTAGACTGAACTTTCTCCACAGAAGGATTTTATTGAATACTAAATCGCAACTTAAATCTTTGTACAAAACATGTGTGCATCACTTATGCCACAAGTTATATTAATTTGTACGTTACAACAAGTCAACTTTTGGTGGTTCTTTTTGGTATTCCTTGTGAGAAGACGGATGGGTGTCTTGTCTAGAAATACGTTTCAGTACACAGGTCATGCACGAGTTTTTCTTTCGTCTCCTAAAAGTTCATTGCGACTGATAGTCCACGGATTTTATCTCTTTTCGGGTAGGGGATTAGGTATTACTACACTGCCACTCTCGTCTAGAGCCCATCTGCCATCAAATAATATGTAGACTCTTTGATCTCCCCAGCAGTAAGGGTACAGGGCCACAAGAAGATCGCAAGGCCGACGAGATGTGAGAACAAGAGAGTACAGACTGTCAGAGTAAAAATCCAATAAATGATGGATATGATGTGAGCTAGGGAACAAGAAGAGAAATCAAAGAAGCCCTTTTCCTTTGCCAGTTTTATCTTTCAATTATTACATTCTATCTTTCAGCATCTCCCCTCTCCTTGTCAATGTGAACAAAATGCAATCAAATGCAATCGGCCACAGCCTACAACCAAATGATGTATTTATTCTTCAACATTTCACACTGCTGACACAACTATCAAAACTACATCACCCTTACCACTATTCTATTGTAAGTGTACATACAGGAAAGCCTCACACCGTCGATAATAGATTCGCCATAATTTTTGACAGTGAACAGAAAATTGCAACACACTTTTCCCCGTGTCTCTGCCCGCAATTTCTATATAGTTTTCTATATAACTCCTTGAATCTAGTTTAGGTCGATATTTCCATTAGGCAGAATGAAATGCTGTCTGCACAAGTATATATTGTGTATGGTTCTGTGTCTGTGTGCCTATAAGTAAAAGTCAAGTCAATCGAGGACATAAAAGTGAGTGTGTGAGTTATGAGTAAATCTGAAGCGACCAATAAAAACCGTTTTGAGTACTTCAGATAAGATGTTCCCGACTACATGTTACACCGAAAAGGTGTATCGCTCCCTGGATGTTCAGTGTATTTAGACGGTGGTAAGCAGAGCTGAGTCAGAACTCTGAACAGCATCAATTGCCTATTTTTCCCTCTTCCATGCACATCAGTTCCATTGTGTTCACAGTTGGAAGAGGGGATCGTCTCGATTTTCTCTGCCGCCGCTGCTGCTGCTGCCGCCGTTTCTGCCACTGAAGACGGAGAGCGTCTCATCTCCCAATATTTGGAGCAAGAAGTTGATTTTTATTCGAGTGCAGATATCTTTTCGGATTCCGAACCTAATGCAGTCACATTCACATCAGTACAGACAGACGAGTAAAAGAGTACAATAGAGCAGAACATGTCCGTTGTGTTATTTATTTCAAGTGTCTTTATCTGTGACTCAGTATTCTACTTTCGTCGTGTCTGCAGCTATTTCCTTTGTTATGTATGTATATGGTGGCAGTGATAGTTAAGTACGCTCCTTGTGTACAGAAACGTTGGCTGGCTACACATACGACTAAATTTATATATAAACAAAGCCTGATAGTGGGATGTGGGAGAGTGTACTACAGACGCACAGGTACAATTCTACAGCCACTGAAGCGAACAGAATGGGAGCACCTGAAATGAAAGATGAAAGTCTTACTTGGGTTCCTATGCATAGTCTATATCATTACCTATATAGATATTTCTAAATGCAGATAATGCACGAGGTAGTGACTGAGAGAGCAGAAGAGACTCGACGACTTACCCGCCGTTTTGCACATGAAGGCTATAAATAAACGGGCCCTGTCTTTGTCTGCCTCACAGGAAGTCAAGTGGATTGCATTGTAGACATTCTAGAGTCGAACACTGAAAGAATAAGAATTATCTTTGTGTAGTGGATTTGTGAATGAGAGCCATGTCGAATGTCTCGTCTTCAATCTAATTGTAGACAGCTTATAGATTGCCTTCCTATATGTTAGAATAAGAATTATCTTTGTGTAGTGGATTTGTGAATGAGAGCCATGTCGAATGTCTCGTCTTCAATCTAATTGTAGACAGCTTATAGATTGCCTTCCTACCTATATATGTCAGTAACGGCATAGTAAATAGGCGGGTAGTTCATTTCTCCTCCCTTCCAAAGACATCAACAAATGTGATCTGTGTTTTCTAGCTCATACATCAAGTAGCCACATACATCACGAAAATTATCTTCATTTGAATAGAAAATTCTCCCGTAATTGCTTGCAGAAGGTCATCCAGGTCAACTCTGCCGATGGATTTATTTAGGCACTGGAAATTCTTTGCCAAAAAATCATGATGCATTACTTTTAACTGGCATCATTGGTTCACTTAAAATCTATTGGAATTTGTGGATGACGTTGCAATTAGTGGGAGGATAAGTTCGATGTCTGCCAAAATGTGATACAAAGGAATTTATTATAATTGACGGACGTCAGTTCACCCTTCCGGCTTCAAATAGAAGCATTTTTTTCTATCTGGAGCCTTTTTTTCCTCTTTCACTCTTTCACATTACATTGTCCTGAGCTTCTTTCTTTTGGTTTCGTTTGATTTGGCCATGAAATCGATCTACGTTCCGTAAAGAATTTAGCTAGGCAGGTCATTCATTAGATGTAGAAGAGAGAGTGGGAGAGAAATCCACCTCTGTAATTTATTGCTTCAGGGAATCTTAAAATGATCCAAACGGCTCAAGTTCCTTCCTCCATAAAAAAGAGTCAGAGCCATTCAACCCATGTATAAATACTTACATACACACACACATAGTGTACTTGGGTATAAAACGGGGTCTTCCTCTCCCCTTCGATTGCTCACAGTGAAAAATCCATTTCGGAGTTGACTTACTCTACTTTTGTACTCACTGCCACCAAATACATAGAATCATACTCTTCCTTATTTTAATTCTCACGTTTACGACAATTCCATTTCACTTTCTACCACAGTCTACCTTTCCACGAGACAGCCGGCAGTGAAAGCACTGACTTTCTTGCAATCGACAATTCTCTACGAACCGAAATGCAATTTATACTCACCTTTTCCTACCGATTCTGGTTTCTACATGCGAGTCCGAACTGTTCACACCGTGCAAGACGAAAATAATTCATAAAGTTGTAAGCTGACAAACCATTCATTTTCTATCGGCTGAGGGAGGGCAATTTAAATGATTTAATGGAAGAAATATTGCTTTCGTTTACAAATGACCTGAGGAAAGTCAGGACTCACGGCTGACTCTAAATCCCACGAGTGTTGAAAATGAAAACATCGTTCACAGCAATGACTCGTTTTAGTAGCACCGTTCGTTTATTGCAACAGAACTTTTACCTTATATTTTATTTACAAATGATACATGACCCGATATCACACGTTGTCCCTTATTAAGTCGAAATTTGGATTTGGACGGGGAAATTGTCAAATTTTGAAAATCTCATATTTTTTAGAATGTAAACAATTGCTGAATGAGTTCAACACGGCGAAGAATTCATGATTCTAATAGCATGTAGTTATAATAAATTATTTTAGTAGAAATATCCATGTGTATAAGATAGTGGGCACATTTAAGTCAGCAAGGTTTTAGTTTTACAGTAAGAGATATAATAGGCTTATTTGGTGCAGCAGGCGGTGGATAGCAATTTGGACTTTCAAGACACTCATATATCCAAGTGTTAAATGATTGAGACGTGTGGTATGAATTCATAAGGATTTCCAATCTTATATTCTATACTATGTGGTAGACCTGTAGAAGTTAGACGAGATACGAAGCCGCAGCGAGAGTTGTCACGGAGGCAGAAACAAAAACGCTGCTGGGTTGCCTGAAAGGCTTCTCCGTGCAAACTATTCGTTAATATTCCCCCATCTGTCTTCATTATGCTTAGCGATCAATTTTCTAACCAGTTGACGCCTTGACAGATACAAAGAGCATTTCTTCACTAAACATAAGACACTGTGGCATTGATCGCCCTCTCAGCGTCTCTAAACCCAACGTTTTACTTTTTAAATTTCACACGCTCGATAATCATTGTACGTAATCACCTGCACACCAATCTTTGCCGCTTAAACCATATTTATTATACTACAAGTGTGCAAGAATGCGTACACCTTCACCTTAGTATTTATTATCATTAGTGTGTCTTCATTGCTCTTTGCTTTTTGTCTACTTTGTACGGTGTTCCCTGCTATTTGGATAAAAAACGCCCCATTACCACTGAAAGGAAACACAAACAAATGGAATAAGGCGTTCCCATTCAGTAGTTCTTTCTTCTATGATCTCTATGATCAACGGGAAATGATAGATAGGGTTATTTCTCTCTGATGGTCTTTTATTGAAAGATGCAGTGATGATGTGATGCTTATGGTGACTGCGACTCCATCAAATAATGTGACGATCTGTCCTCCGCTCGCTCCCGCCCGCCCGCCCGCCCTCTACTTTATTATTATTATTATCGGAATATCACCGTGTAATCTTCCCGAGACCAGCTGTTCTTTTGGCTATTCCCCCACCAATGATTTACTCTAGCACGTCTTACTATGTAGTATACATTACTTACTCTCCGTATGTATGGGACTATAGGCTACACACATTTTTCTGATTCCTTGTAGAAACCTTTGTGAAAGTTGAGAATAATGATTTCCTCTTTGCCAAATACTGCGACTGAATTTTGATGGTTTTCTCTATTTCTCTGTCGATCAGATAAGTTAAGCAATAATGGGAGAATAGTAAATTGCACACGTTATGAGTTTTCGATGATTCTGTGGAGACCGAACAGGTGTTGACCTATATTAACTATTACCTACCTATTCTCTTGAATGCACAATGGAAATTGTTTTGTTCAAAATATCTCTGGTAATATACACATTTGTAATTGGTTATGGTGTCTACGGAGCAGTTAATTACATAATGCAACATCTAAGTGGAGGTCAATAAACACTTTTGCAAAGTGGCAGAGGCTTTGTTCTTTTTGATTTGTATTCTATACGGAGAATCATAGCGAGCAGATACTTTTTGTGAGATACCTTTTCTGTAAGCAGTAGTTTTTGTTCCTATTATATTTGAAAGGAATATAGACCTGGATTTACTGTGTAGTAAAGACAAATTTCGGCATTTTCTCTTTATAAAAATATAGGTGGAAAAAATCACTCACAAATTGAAAGAGCACTTGATGTATTGAATGGCAGAATTTAAAAAATGGTGTGATGGAAGCTTTCCTTTGCGAATCAATAGGATATTAGCGAGCTTTTTTGAAGTGTTTTCCAACCGGAAGGAAAAAACGCTTTGATGAAAGTTTGAAAGGCGAAGACAATGGAAGATGTGATGACGATGTCTTTAAGAGTTCATTCAAAATCACCTTTCTTGCAAAGTATTCAGAAAGTCTCTTGGAGCATATTTTACTTTTTCGCAATTCTGGAAAGCTGGTTGAGCCTCGACTTAGTGGAAAGGATATTTTCGTTGATAGCCTTTAGGATTTTTAGGGAAGTTTTTCTCGTTTTTATAAATTAGCATAGAATGTGTCTCTAGGCGTTCAAATGAGACTTTCAAACGAAACTCAAGTCTGAGCTCTAAGCTTCCTCCTTTGTTCACAGCAAACGAGTTAGGAATTCGTGATCCATCAGTCTAGTTCGCTGGACTGCGTGTAATTAGCCAATTAAAATAGCTCAGCGAATGTGTAGGCACTACCACGCGTCCCTATTAAACTAATATATGATTTCCACTGTACGCTATTACCGACACCTCTCATGAAGCTTCTCTTCTAGATTCTTGCTGTTCAAATACTTAAATACTTTCAAGAGAATTTATACGAGCTTTGCAATGAAGTAGTCCCCCATTTAACACTCGTACATTACATACATTCTCTGATTCACTTCGTAAATGGGAAAAAATTCTCCTTTGCGTAAAAACTGTTTTGACTGAGAATCTTCAGTTCTGTTGTACAAAATCAGTCTTCTACATCATTAAATAATGTGTCTGTGCAGGGGAACTTCAGGATCTTATCGTCGGATGAGACTTTGTTAGCAGCACTTTGCTGGAGAGCACTTATAAAGTAAGGAAGAACACTTTGTATCATTCACTTATCTTCAGTGTAATTAGTACACCATTTTGTTTTTCGGTGCCTACTCAAATAATTTGAATGACATTTATGGTACGCGTACAAAATTTCAATGGTCTATTTGGTAATCTTCAGTTGTTCCTTCATTCGTACAATTGTCTCGGTTTGTTACGTTGCTATTATGTTTTCGCCGATTACAGTCCCGAGCTAAATATGAGGCACTCTCTCATTTCTAGGGACCGGAAAAGCAGGCAAATGCTTATTCTAAACTCTTCCTATGGATTTGGCTCTTTGCATTACATTAAGTTGAGACGATATGTTGAGTCCTAGTCTAGTGACTATTAATGCGTATTTTTGATTTTTTGCGCCTATGCAAAGGCATTGCCTATTCTTGGGTTTTCTTTCGCCCAAATGAATGCTTATTAGTGGAACTTTAGTGCTTAAAAGGCCAGTTTCCACCTTCAAATGACTATTTTAAGGTTTTAGTGCCTACAAATGCCTCTTTGGAAGTTTTTGCAAAGTTCTCCAAGACAAGTCTTCTGTGTCCAAAATAAAATATTAAATTTTTAGAAAGCCTTTTAGATACCATTTCTTAATTTTTCCAGTAATTCCCAAAATTTTAATTGCTTATTTAAGCACCTATTTCCATATTTTAAGGGCTTTTTTGTAGCCTAATTTCGGATTTTTTATGCATGCTATTTCTATTTTGCCGCTCCAATTTAACACGAAAAGGAATACTCACGGTAAAATGTTAAAATAATTCATCTTTGTTTATTCTTGTTCTGCGTGATACAGTGTCAACAGTGTGCACGCTTGTTTCAGTAGGTACTAATATTTTTATCATTAAATTAAAGATTAATAAAAATTAAAGACAATGAGAACAGGGAAGTTTTTCTTAACTAAAGTGAAGTGTAAACGCAGAAGGACACAGTGGCATTCAAAATGCAGAATTACAGTCTCCTTAATAAGTGTTGCTCAGACCTTTGAAATGCGAGTTTATGAGAAGTATACATAAATAGAAGGAACATTTAATAAAGTGCAAAAGTATTATTATTATTAGACCTTTATAAATTTATGGTTTACGTGAACCCGCTAAGGAAAACGCTAACGTTATGGCTTTAAAGTTTACGTTA
>JABASC010004699.1:0-11409 GCA_019776185.1 Plutomurus gul | reverse complement strand
GGACTTCGGAATATATAGCCTCAGAAACGGGTACACTATGCAAGGTCTTCCTCTGGAATATTTCGAAAGCCCTACTGATATTTGCTATATCATCTTCACCACTAGTTACAAGTTCATGTTTCATTATAATATTGTACTCTTTAGGCTTTACTGGAAATCCTTGTCAAAATTGTAGAATTCAAAAACGGATAAGAGAAGAACAAAACTTCAAATCTCTCCCCATCAATCTATTTCTAAAGCAACCAGGACAACGACAGTGAACAATCTTCAGTTTCTCCAGAAGAGACGCTATAAGTGCACCAACCAAGCATTCCGCATTATTATTATAACTTTCTGACTGATCATCACCAACGACTACAATTTATTAGAAGGTAGTGGTTCCACTGGTTCGCTTTTACTTGTAGTGACTTTGAGGAAGCGACATAGTTCAACTCTTGTTCTCTTTGAGTGCTTGCAAACAAAGTGGAGCGTATGAAATGCTCTTTGAAATGATCAATGAGTGAGAATGGAATGGCTTGGTGGGAGATGTAATTGGAAGACACCCTGCAGTGTTTACAAGAGCCTCTTTACACGAATATTTACTGTTTAAACTACAAATGTCTTACGTGTTAATCTTTTGCTGCACAAAGTTTCATTCAGAACCATTGTACATGTCTGTCTGTGTATATAGCTTCAAGAGAAACTTCATTTCCAAGAATACCGCACTTTGCTTTCCCATAAGCAATGCCTCTCTCACTTTCTCCATTCTCTGCTATCAGTGATAAACACTAAACAGTATATGGTTGCATAGTTAATTTAGCATAGTAAATATTTGCAGGATGGTAGAAAATCTTTTCATTTCGGGGTTTTTAAATTGTCTTTGTACTCAATGAATTTGATTTTGAATAGAAACACAAAACGAGTCAAAGCCCACAAAGCGATTAATAGGTTTGTGTTGCTTTGCACGGGTGAAAGTGGAACGAATTAATTCTCAATGTTTCCCAGTAGTGGTATTTCATGTTTTCTAGTACGATTCTGCATCAAACTTTGAAATTTTCCTGAGGTGATGTAGGAGAACAGAGTCTCATTTAAGCATTTCTCATGTTTTCTCCCTGTCCCTGTATTCAGCAGAAATAGTGCTCTCAACTATATTTACTACAAATAATGTATACTTAGTGCGTAGCACACAAATTTGCTACTACTTACTACAGTACTATTTTCGCTTTCATTTTCTGAGAGAGTTATTCTCCCAAGTGATACTACTAACTACATAAAAGCTATGTGAATATAAATGTAGTTTATTGTTAGGCAGAAAGGAAAGATTTACGTTTCGATGACTTGGTGGGGGGTACCCAAATAGTATGGCCGCTGGATTGTTTCTCTCTCACTCTCACTCTCTCTGCAGACTTTAGGAAATGTATGTAGTGGGGAATTAGATTTGACTGTGGTTTTGTCTTCATACATTTTATTTATGGCACAGCACATCTATTGTTGTCTAACTTGTCTTTCACAATTCCCTGTATAACTGAATATAAATACGAGGAATGATCCAACAGTGGTACTACTTACTAGTAGCATAGCAATATTTCAGTTTGCAACGTGAAAATATGACGGTCGCACAGGGAGGCGCTAAGCTCTTTGATTGTCAGTCGCATAATTTATGAATAAGCTTTTTAGCCGGAAGCAATGCATTGTCTAGTTTTATTCCACTGAGTGAGTATTTTCAAATTGACGCTGTAGTAGATGTATTCAAATTGCTTATCCTTGAGAGAAACAAAGATCTTTCCCCACAAAATAGCTTTTGTCAGTGGCAAAACTTGCTATCGTGTTTGACAGTGTAGAAAACAATTTACTTTCTGTGTCATCTGTACTGTGACTATAAATTGTACAAAATAAATTATTGCAATTTCTTTCAAAAAGCGTTGAACTGAGCAGAGGAAATGGCAAAGATGAAAATGAATTCAATATTTGTGTATACCTGACAAGTAAGAGATAGGCACAACAATGAAGAGTTAATGAGAACGGCTGCTGCCAAAAGTGAATGGGTGATGGGGCTCTGTCGCAATTGGCAATAACAAGCATCACACACACAAGGAAGGATCTAATCAAAATATGAAACTTTCCCAGTTAAGTCTTCATTATCTCTAGTTTGCATATTTTCTTGGTTTACGGCTCATTAGGCGCCGTGTCACCTAATCCTGAAACCAACCATCAAACAGCTCTTCCTCTGCCTATCAACTATTAGTAAATAGTAACACTGGAGAAAGTACGCCTAATACTCCATTGCACTCTGTGAGTGAAAGTCTCTGTCTGTTCCACTATATCCGCATTCACGCAACACTGTGTGGTGGAGAAATCATGATTGCATCCTGCACAAAACTGGAAATTACCATACCAAGCCACTATTATTTATACGACAAAAGAGCGTTGAATTGCCACCGTTTCACCGACAACAGTTGAACTCTTGTCAGCTGCAGAGGATTCTCCGTCTCAATTCATCCGTCTCATCAAATATGCAAAGCACACTTTCACCATTCACACACAAATCGCACAACAGAGACACATCATCCTTCACCAAATTCAAATGTACTGAATCTTTCTCGTGGTGTTACAACGAATAATGTGCTCCTATATAACATCCTAGTTAGTAGTATAGTCTTACATATCTGCATTCTACATAAAATAATCTTCCAGAAAATATTAAGTCTGTAGAGACTACTCGTATGTACATGCCTTATGCTGAACCTATATGGATCGACTTCACTCGCATCACATGGATTGTGGTAACAAGTGTGCTGCTCTAATCCATATATTTTTGTATTCTATGTTATCTGAGAGCCTCGGCCTCGGAGCTTACTTTCTTTAGCATGTTTCCCTATACGTTAAACCCACGTAGCACCATACCACCATAGCACTATAATAATGAGAATTCATAAATCCTCAATTGAACTACATACAATCTGCCGAGAGGAGCAAACATTCACAGACAGTATTTCTGTGAATGGTTGAGAAAAACAACGAATTCACGTTCAGACAGTGAAATACTGGGACAGACCTGACAGACGGCGTAAACGAGCGAACATGGCAGCACAACATGTTCTAGTTGTAAATACGATGAAAGGTGTACTTCCTTTCCTTTTACATATGCATATTTATTATTCCTATGCTTAACTAGCTACTACTATACGATTCATCCAATCTGTATGCATGTGGTGCAGCTATCAAAGTGAAAATCAGGATATTTCCACCATTTGACTTAATACCTGTGTATATACATATATAAGTGTGGTGTATGTTTCCATATGTATACAAAGCTGCCCACACATAAAGAAGAGATATATTTTCACTGATGAATGCTTTGCTATCTTTCAACATCGTCTGCTCTCATTTTGCCCGTTTCACTCATTTGTATTTTAATCCTTTCCATTCGAGTGGAAGAGAAGAGATTAAGCCTCTCCTTCTCACCTCATCCCTTTTCCCTGTGTGTATGTGTTGTGTGTGTACTACCAGCTGTAGTAGTTACAAAGGAGCCAGACTGGCAATGTGAGTGTCTGAGGTTGAGAGCATTGGCACAACAGAACTGGAACGCGACGTAGTTCTCTAGCAAATGAATGGAAACGGTTGAAAGCCGTGTGGGGAGTAGTAGTCGTGAATGGTTGGTTGGGTTAAGCCCAACCACTTCATTTCCATTGGTTTCTGTCACACACACAGTTAACAAACATCAGTAATTTGAGATAGTGGATGTGATTTCCTCTCCTATAAATACTACTTCATCCCTATATCGCGTGAGTTGGGTATAATTTATGGATGTATCCCCAGCAGCTTATCTATTAGGCAGAGTTTGCCAAACGTACTTTTGCGGTGACACGGACAGAATTGCATACATGTATTAGCAACATTATGTGGAATTAGTATTGTTAGCAGCATCCTTGTCAGCGTAACCATAATTGAGAATATTATCAAGTAAATACGTAATCTGTGTATACACATGGAATGGAAATAAAGTAGCACAGGCACAGGGCCCACGGTCAGCAACACACACCTACGTATTTCGATAGCTATAGAACACTAGAACCTTTGTAATATAAACTACTTAAATACATAAATATGTCTAAGTGTTATTTAGAGTTATTTCTGTGCATGTGAACTGCAAGGATGAAATATATCTGGTGAGGACTTAGGGGCTGTTCTCTGCATGCGTTATATAGATAATATTTAGTTTGAGCGAATACAAGGAATAATTCCTGAGCCGAAGGATCAGAGAATCGCAATGTTCATGCACTCATCTATGTGAAATAATCAGGTGATGAAAATGTTCCCCTATGAAATTGAGAGAACTCTGAATCCAAAAGGTGTAATATGTAAATACATTAAAAGTAAATTTTATTAAATGCTCATAAAACAATATATTTAGGATGATAAAAAATTCCAACTTTCGAATTTGTGTCTTTACTGTTTAGACTGTTGCACAGCATTCACATGATCACTGGGATGTTCTACTTGGTGCAAAAAAACTTTAGAATCTACAGTCACTTATAAAGTTTTGAAGGGTAATTAATTATTTATTGATTGACATTTATATCACTCCTAAAATTCGTTCTTCGTTAAAGAGATGCTATAATTAATTTATTTCTTACAAATCAAATTGAAAGATTTTGTCAGTTGTCACTGCTTTGTGCATACATAGTTTGTATGTCGAGCTACGTGTTAGCTTTGTCATTAGTTATATTTTCAATAGTAAGTAATTGTTTTGCTGTACGTTCTTAATTGTTATTTACAATATTTACAATAAATGCAAATTTTATAGTCGAGTTGTATAAGTACTTTACTTCACGACGGATGCCGATTGGAAAACCAAACGTTTCAAGAATATATGCTTACTTTAGTATTCAAAGAGAATTCAGATTCAAGTCAAGTAAGTCAGAATCCCTGTGGATTTCCGCAAACCTTTAAAGACAAAAGTAGAAAAGGGAGTACATAGAAAGAAACTGTTTCAGATAATAAGTACACAGCTACTGCATTGAATTGCAGTACTTGCATCTTTGCACCGGCTCAATCGAATTGTATTCTTCTTCCTTGAACTTAAATTCAACGTGGAAACAAAATCCAATTTCAATGGGAACAATTTCCTACAGTTGCACAAGAGTTACTGTAAAATATTATGTTAGTATACCAGTGCATCGAGTTATTTTTTTAAACTGTTTCCATTCGTGAAAGATATTGTAATTGTAGAACAATTCTTTTGCACTTAATTACGATATGAGAATCTTTGTTTGTGCTGTAATATGCATTCATTGATTAAATAGTACAAAGCACACTTCCAAGGAATTAACGCAAAATCGTTAATGAAGAAGCGAATGAAGATTTTTCTATTTCAATTAAAGATTTATTTTGCAGTAAGATTTTCGGATACTCTCAGACTATGAAATGAGATAGGCAACTGCACTGATTTACTTTATTGCCAAAAGATTAACACAGACACCACTTGGAAAAGTAAGCCCACAACCATTAGCAAGAGTACAAGAATTCAATGCTACGGATACTGTGATAGTGAGTGAGAATGAAAAAGTCGATTGAGAGTACCGGCATTGACTTTTTTCACTTTACATGCATTTCACCGAGAGTCGCGTTTCCACGTGTGCCGTATAATAATGGGAATTTGGGAGTGGATTGAATAAAATAAGTCGACGGAATACAGAATGTCGACTAGCATTAGGATAGTAGGTACGTTGTAGCATGGAGATGGCAATTCTCATTGTTTACGACACCTTGGCGAATCCGTGCTCGCTTTGTCCAACTTTTTATTTACCTGAATATTCTACATGCATTTCTTACGTTGCATCTGTCTCAATGTTTCTCTATTATAATATATGGGTATACGAAAACACGTGTTATTCTTGCATACGTATGTATTTTTATATGCAGAGGAGTTTCACATGATGGTGGAGATTCTCTAAAGAAAACACGTATACATTTCCTGTGAAGTTTAAGAGTGATATCTTTAGAAAAAGTGAAGTACGAAGTGGCGGTGCTTTTTAGAATCTCACCAGGAATTGAATGTGACACGTGCATCTGTATACAGAACTGTTTCCCTGTCGAATTTTTAATGGAATGCCTGCAAGGATTTCCTTTTTACTCTCTGAGAAAGGAAAAAAATATATTGTCTTCGTCTGTACAATTGTTGTGTATGCACTATGTTACTAGAGGTACGTACAATATTCCGTGGTGGCAAGTTATGGTGGAAGTGAATTTTGCCCAGAAAACGAATTTATGTAAAAGGTATATATCACGCAGCTGTCTATTCTACATCCAACATGAAACTTCTCCTTACTATTTAGTACAGGCGGTGTGCACTCGTATGTTACTACAATACAGCCGACAAACAGAAATCAATTAATTTCTTTCTATGCAGACTCTAGATAAAAAAATAATCTATTGTGAATTGGAATTTTTGTGCTTGCGGCACGAAATGCGAAATCTGATGTGTGTTTTGTACATCTTCACGATAAATTTACACATGACCCGTCACTATAATATTATAAAAGTAAAAATATAGTTCGAGATAATAATGTTAAAAAAATTCTTCTTTTTTTTCAGATGGGAGGACTGAGGCGGATTGACTCGACAGCAATCCGCACGCATTTTTATCCGGAGGGAGGTTGGGGTTGGATTGTTTGTGCTTGTGCTTTTCTGGCTCATGTCACCACTTCCGGAGCTCAACTGTCAGCCGGCGCTCTCCACATGGTACTGTCGGAGAAATTCGAAGACTCGACTGCACAACGTGAGTCAACAACAACTTTACAAACCATTAACATTTAATTTAAGGGCTGTGCTTTAGCTGTTCATCATGATTGCACACTGCCATGACAGTTCACATAAAATTCTAATGGCAAAGAGCTTTTAGGTTATTTCATTTATTATTATACTTAAGTACTGAGGTAACGAGTAGCATAATTTAAATTACAAAGTTGTAAAAATATTGAAACTAGTAATATTAATTACAGATGAATAAAAATTACATCAACGGTATTAATTTTACGGTTGCAGTTTTCCACATTAAAATTGTATGTAAGTAGGTGTTCAGGTCTTTTTGCTAGGGGAAAGAGGGAAAGAATGGAGCATATGTGAAACTTTTCGTCAAGACAATTACGCGTCACCAATATTTCAGCTATCTAATCTAGTCTGGGCAATAAATCTCGGAAATATCAGGGAAATGTCTCGGACACTTGTTACACAAAGATTTTATGCTTACATTAGTCATTCAGAATGACCTATGACTCTCATTTCCACATTCTCCACCATAACAGTAATACCTTATTCTAGTAACGCTCCACCCTCCAATATCCGCCAACAACTTGATAAGAGTACATAAAAAATATATATAACTTCTCACATTACACAATACAAACTGTTCGCATTCCTTTTGAGAAAAGAAAGAAAGAAAGCGACGGAGAAAGTCAAAAGGGGGAAAGTGTTCTCTCTCGCTGCCCCTCTCGCTCGGTGCAATATTATTTGGTGTGCGTGCTGTTGGAGTGCGAATGAGCAATCTCTCCTCAAGGGTTATTAGTCTTTCACGCACATAATGTATAATATCGTGTAGAGTAAGGAAGCACACAAGTCATTCCATAAAACAGAGTCTTTCCCCTCTTTCTTACTCACACAATAAATACCACCATTCCGCCGCTTACATTGTACGCAGTCGGAATGATGTCTGGTTGGTGGTAGGCGTTATGGCATGTTATGGGTTCTCGCAAAACTCCGTTCATTGCATAAAGAGGCGAATCATAATTTCTCATGGATTTGTCATAAACTACCAGGACTCACTGGTGAGCGGGGGACGCACATGTTTGCATACACGTGATTCTACAAAGAACGCTTTTCTTTTCTTCCTCTCGCTCCTTTCATTTAAAGTTTTCTCGTTGAAATTTCAAGAGAAATGTTTTTGCATGCGGGTCCTTTTAATTTTCCGCTCCCTTTGCAGCTTCTCCATAGCTGGCTGTACGCTCTCGGGGACAATTCTCTCTCCTTTTCTTATCGTCCAGTCAGCTCATGTCTGAAAACAATGTGCATCTTGTTTGGCCCACTTTTCTAGGTCCTGACGTGTTACAAGCACCGTGAGTCTCTCTCTTTAGTCATAGGTAGGTATTCTATTCCCCCATTCTTGAAAATTTAATGAAAATCCGTCCATCTTGCACAACATTGTGTGTGAGAGCAGCAGCGGGGAAGTCAGAGAAGCGAGACTCTCTCATATTTGTATGCATGCTATTACATCGAAAAAACTATTCCTGGCTACATGTGTTCTTCTGCACCAGTCCACCCATACAATTCCCACGCCATGACTTTGCTGTGATAATAAGATGTGCGTTTCCATGGTCGTCGTCTCCACCGCCGCCGCCGCTGCCACTTTATCTCACTAGCAGCTTATAATCAGCAAATGTGCACAAATTATGGCGGTGGACTTCTACTACTATCATAGAAAAGCGATTTACTATATTGTTTCCTATCTAATACCATTAGATTTTCACTTTGCCGGATAGCACTTCATAAAACTACGATGTACGATGAGCAGAGAAGGCTTCATAATATTCCAAGTGCACAAATCAACAGAGAAAGTGGTGGCTTACTCACTCGCTCTCCTCTACTCACACACAGACCTGAAATTGAATGATTTAATATTCAATTTGCGACTGCTAATGTATATTGGGATGTGAAACTTCCTTTCCTACCCGTATTAGTAGTATTTAAGTATTAATTTGCTGTAATAGTAAGTAGTATTACAGTGAACTCTCTGCTCTCCTTATTTGGGTCGAATCGATGCGACTACTATCATTCTACTGTAGAACAAATAGACGAGAGAGAGAAGAGAGATTGGAATTAAGGGGTAGATTGAAAATGGAAACGTTATTTGATTTGATTGGAGTTCACAGAATAGTCTACTGCAGTAATATAAATATTAGCCAATATAAATTCCATTCTAATACACCGGATATGCATAAAGCTATCGGAGATTCTCTACATAGTAGGTGTGTATTGTATAATGTTCCACGTAAATCTACTTCAAAATTCCATTTTATGTAATACACATACACGATATTATATTGATAACCTTATAGACAAGAATAATGTATGTATACAATTTTAGATACAATAACACAGAAGACAGGCCAACATCGGAAAAATGCCTATCAGTGAACGTCGAACGTAGGTACTATACGAGTATTTACACGACGAGAAGAAGAATAAGGGTGAGTGTGTGGGAATCGACAGAATAAAATTTCGCTTGAAGCCAAGGAAAGCAAAGTGAAACGAAGACTCACCGTGTAAGTCTTTCTATCTCGCTCTCTCTCTATGAAGTAAAGAAACTCACAATCAGCTCACGTACTCTCAAAACACACAAAGCTACTTATTTGCCTTTGAGAGTATTAGAAAAGTCATTGCAAGTCAAAGCAAGGGATGAGAAGCACTACTAGGTGTATCCACTCTATATTCACTTATAGTACTAAGGAAGCACGCCTTATATAAAGAATAATAGTCGTCCTAGCCATCGAACGTGTAACTATACATAAATACACAGTGGCTTATCCGGAGACTTGGTTTATAAGCAGGATGGCTTGACTGGCGGTGGTAGCATGCCGGCTGGGATAAACTTTCACTTTCTGCATTGTATGAGTATATATGTAGAAAGACGATCAGCTTGCAACTTGAAGCTATTATATTAGGATGAATAAGAATATTTTGGTGGCCGGTAGAAGTAAGCGTGTACTTTGATGTCATAAAGACCACATCGAGCACAAACAAATAGAAGACGAGCTAGAAAGCAAGTTTAATATCATCTCTCTCTGTTGGAGAATTCTATTATAGTGTGCTGCTGCTTAGAGAAGAGGAATTCCATTTGTAATAATGAATATATTTATTATAGGGGGAGTTTAAGGAGCAAGGTGGGCAAATATTGGATATTGAAGATTATTATTATATATTAGTAGGTATATATATTTATATTAGTGGAACTTAAGGTTTTGTCGTTCAGTTGACGGATTTATTGCATAAAGTTTTAATTATACTTGTCACATGTCACCGGCAGGACCTGTCACTGCTTTCTCCTCTGGTCTCCTCGGCTGGTTTTTCCTTTTGGTTTCGTTTCATTCACTTTGCTCTCTCAAGTGCTCTTTCTCTCGGTGTATGTGCTGCTGCTACTTATATTAGATACACCCTTTGTGTAGACTTAAATACAGGAGATGGTGGTGAATTACCATATTATATAGTTCCAGAGTAACTTTCAGTGAAAGGTACTCTTCAGAGAGAGGGATTCAGTTGTTTAAATGTCGCTTGCAGGACTCATTTTCGCATTTCACATCTTCTTCATCGCACAGTGAGAGAAGCGACTAATGGGACAATATTGGTACAGTTGCAAATTATGTGTGTACCTATTTGCTTGTACAAATATATGCATGGGAGATATGGAAATAGTTTGAAATAGTTTTCTGGAATAGATTTCGTAGAATCGGGGAGGTGCTGGTGCATAGGCACCTTATGTGAGGCTACTCGTACCTCTGTTGGCAAACAGAAAAAAGTTGGGAGCTGTGTTTAACAGCGGCGGATGTGATTGGAGTTGACGGCAGCGGAATACGTTGAAAGCTGTTTATTTATTTACTAGAAGTTGCTCTACATTATTGAAAAGTTGCAAACTTTGCGTTTGTTGACTGCAGAAAATGGAGTGAGGGAAACAAAGCTAACATATTGCAGAGCTATATACCTATATCAGGCACAACCTGGCAAAATTATATTGTTTATATCTGCATATTGTGTGACAAGTACAAAGAAACCGAAACTATTCAATCGAAATGCCAAAAAAATGGCAGCTTGTGACAAATGCAATTTATTTATTTCACTAAAAAGTCATTGTTACATTGATTTTTTATATAGATGCTTTATTGTACATTGAGACTGGTATTTCTGAATATTAGGATTTATCCATCTGAAATTATTGAACTTTATGTATCTATAACTGGTAATATTTACTAGTTTTGTGAAATTGAAAAAAAACTATGTGTCACTTACATTTGTCATTTCTCATTTTCTGTAAAGGGAGATTTTCGTTTTCTTGTAATTCAGTAACTCCCCATCCAAATTATTTGCACAACAGGATTCCAAAACAGTAACCCAAATAGATTTAAGTTTAAAAATGTAAAAGTACTTCATGTTCTCTGTAGGGGAGGGTGGGTACAATTGTTTCACTTTTTTTCAGTGAATTTTTTCAGCCAAAATTTGGATGGTAAAAAATGAAGTGATATAGCAAAAAGATGTGAAATGTATCGGTGCACATTATCATATTTTTTATTTAATGTATTTATTCAAGGTGGAAGCACAAATTAATTTAATGTAAAAAATGAGAATTGCTGCAACTGTACCCATGGGTGGGTACAGTTGCAG